>PITA01005397.1:0-111247 GCA_004023965.1 Spilogale gracilis
GAGGTAGTGACTAGTCCCTGTGAGGGGCAGCCTGACACGTTTTTGTCTGCTGCCATTCTAGGGCTTAGGCTGGTTACTGAAATGTGTCATTTACTTCATTTCTTTGTAGAGATGTAATAAGAATCTAGGAGGGATAATATTTTAAAAGTCCTTTTTTCCTCCCTTCTTTCCCCCTCACTGTTTGATGAAATTTCTAAGCCTGCAGGTAAAGTAGCATTAGGATAAGCTAATAAGTCTTTCTAAGGACTGATTTAATACCAGCAGGCAAGGTTCCTTTTGGGATTGATTATGGCACATGGTGCTAATGGGGGTTAATTTGTAAAAGGAGGTGCGGCGTGTATTACCTTATGAATTAAGACAGGGAGAGAGACAGAGACAGAATGAAAGAAGGAATGTATTCAAAGAAAACAGGAAAAGCTGGAATTTAGAATCGTCTTTTTGATATTCAAGTCCGAACGGCCAGGATCTGCCGTATTTTTATTCCTTTTCTGTAGCAATGGACACCGGCTCTCTCTCGATTGGGCACAGAGCCCTTGGCCCTTTACACTCAGGTGTCACTGACCACGAGACCTTTGCGTGAGTTCCTGACAACCTTCTCCTGACTCAGCGAGCTGAGCCCGACCTCACAGAGCTGACTGTAAAGTGGAGGAGAGTGCAGGGCTCAAGGAGTCCTATGAATAGACGTAGACTTGCTTCTGGGCGAGCTAGGGAAAGCAAGCGTAAACACGAGAGGTTCTCTGGTTTCCTGGGGTTACTGGGGATTTCGGGAGGTGGGAGCTGGGCGGTAAAGGAGAGCCAGCTTGGGACAGGGGCTCACACAAGAGGCAGGGGAACAGACTCAGCGCCTGGGAATGGAAAGTAGCATGG
The DNA here is from genome assembly GCA_004023965.1 of Spilogale gracilis. Classification (NCBI taxonomy): domain Eukaryota; kingdom Metazoa; phylum Chordata; class Mammalia; order Carnivora; family Mephitidae; genus Spilogale; species Spilogale gracilis. Next base: position 868 of record PITA01005397.1, read on the forward strand.
GCTGGGGGTCTTGCTGGAGGCCTAAGAGTTTTCTCTTCTGAGATGGTGGGATTTTACAGGCTTTGGGAAGTCATTGGAGTGTTCGAAGCTGCAGGATGACAAGCTCTGTTCACTTGGTGGCGGTGTGGAGACCGGGCAGGGGTATGGAAGGTCTCCCCTCGCACTGCCAAGGAAGACTGGGTGCAGACAGGGCATGGATGCTGGGAGGCTGCTCACCTGATCTAGGGGGCGTGGCTGGGCCTAAAGCTCCAGGTTCAGTGTTTGCCCTGAGTGCACAGACACCCCATATTGTGTTTCTGAAAAGTTCTGCTGTTAACAAAAGTGGGATTCCACATGTCCAGAGGTCAGGGGGCTTTATCATTCCGGTAGCATATGAGCAGGGACCCAAGGGAGTGGACCATGTGGGTACTTAGGATGGTTTCTCCAGCCCTCTGTGCAAAGTCCTTGAGCAAGGTCCTGTGGCTGAAGAGGAGCAGGGGGAGGGGAGAGCGAGAGGAGGAGGGAGGCCAGGTGCGCAGGTGGGCCCGTGGTCCTGGAGGGCCCTGGAGGGCTCTGGTGTGGAGAAGAGCAGTATCTCAGCTGAGGTTCACGTGGATCTCTTTGGAGGGAAGCGGGTGACTGTGTAGGAGGCGCTTACAGTGCCAAGACCCAGGAGATGATGGTTTCCCAGCTCAGGGTGGTCCAGGAGGAGAGAATGAGCCAGGACCTGGAAGGAGGAATTTTGAGGATTTGGTGAGGGCTGAGAATGACAAGCGTGCATCAGAGTTTTTGGCTGAGTGACTGGAGTTGTGTCTTTTCTTTTCTTTTCTTTTTTTAAGTTTGTATTTATTTATTCGACAGAAAGGAACACAGCTAGAGAGGGAACAGAAGCAGGGGGAGTGGGAGAGGGAGAAGCAGGCTTCCCGCCCAGCAGGGATCCCTATGCGGGGCTCGATCCCAGGACTCCGGGATCATGACCTGAGCTGAAGGCAGATGCTTAACAACTGAGCCAACCAGGTGCCCCACGACTGGAGTTGTATCTTACCGGGTTGGGGACGATTAGGGAAGGAACAGTTTTGATGGTTATTTTTTATAAGGGGACAATTTTTATTAGAATAATAATAACAGTTATTATTAGTGATAGTAGTACTGTTATTTGACCTACTTTTATTACTGTCTTCTTGTTTCTGTCTAACCTTCGGCACAATAAACTTTTAGAAAACAGCGTACCCCTTATTTAGGCCATTATCAGTATTACTTATTGTCTAAAAATCAAATGGAATTTCTTTGCAAGAAAGATTCCATTTAAAGCCCTTTGATTCCCTGGGGGAAGGGGTGCTGTGTGTACACAGCAGGTTTTAATGCTCTGTTATTCTGTCGAAAACTAGAACAGTGATTATATATGTTGTCAGGACTCAGATCCATCAGTCTGGTGGTGGGAACTTTGGGAAGCAAACTAAATCTCTTTCCTCTAAAAACATCCTCCTGGATTGCAGGTGGGTCCCAGCCACGTTGGGAGTAGACCTCGCTCATCTTTTAAGTTAGCGTCACTTTCCTTGCTCTATTATCTGAGCTACCTCCCCACGATGCTGGTTAGAAATGCAGACTCTCAGTCCTGCCCCTGTCCCTCAGATCACAACCTGCCATTTAACATGGTCCCCAGGGCATACATGCACCTTCAATTTGGGAAGTACTGAGTGAGAACAACGTTAAGTGTTTCTGAAGCCTAGCTTCAAGGTGGGCATTTTATTCGGGCTGCTGGGTTTCAATCTAGAGCCGGTGTGAACCGGGTCAAGTTACAGAACACTCCCAAGGACATCTCCAGCAGTCAGGCACCCTGGGATGCTTTCCTGAGAGACCTTTGCAAATGAGACCCCCTGGTAAGCTGCTATGTGTACCGGCATGCCTCAGAGAGCCTTCTCTTTTCTAAGGAGAGGGTCAAAAGTAGGGGATTGAGTGAATGGAGGGGGAAAGCCCCGGTGCCTGGGCATCTCACGCTGCAGGTACACCTGAGAGGGTGAAAGGAAATTCACATCGCTGAAACGAAATAGCTTTTGATGCACTTATTTGGAAAACATTGCCCATAGATCTCGGAACTGTTTGTTGCATTTTCCTTAAACATTTCTCTTGTCAGAATGATGAGAAAATTGCCTGTGTGGGAACTCTGAGAGGTGCAAATTTGTTAATACCTCCTTCGACAATGGTTTGTATTCAGAGCTGTTTATGAGCTGTCACAAATCATTTCCAGTTAAAATATGCTGCCGTTAAATGAAGGAGCGGTGGAAGAGTCTGGGAGGTCACGCAGGGCCTCATGGCCCCAGCTCAAAAGGGGGCCAAGCGCGGATGCTGTGGGTCTGGTTTTTAAATTGGTGAATTGAACTGTAGAGTGAAAATGGTCTGGTTCCTGTCGAAAAGCTCTGTTTTGAAAATCATCTCTGTTTTAATGCTCCTCAGAAGGCTAATATTAAGGCCTAAGTTTGAGCGTCAGCCCTTGTTTCAGTGGCTAGCACAGAGAGGGATTCAATGCCTGTCCTTTTGGGTGGTGCTATTACCTGTTCTCATCACTGCTAGAACGTGGCAAAAGCAGTTGCTTTCCCACCGATAGTGGTACCGCTGACCTGACCCGTCGGTCCTATCCCATCCACTCTGCGCTCATGGTGGACATTTGCAAGATGGCGTTGGGGTTCAGAGTGTAGCCTGTGGCCTCAAACTGTGAGAAACTAAATGATCTTGTGGGGTCTTTTATTGTTGCGTGGGGTGCTGTAGAGCAGTCGTTCTCAACTAGAGGCAATTCTGTCTCCGAGGGGACATTTAAAAATGTTTGGAGACATGTTTGCCTGTCATAAGTAGGAGACGGGAGGGGCTGCTGGCATCCAATGTCTAGATGCCAGGGATCCCATAGATGTCCTGCAATGCACACGGCAGTCCCCACCAACCAAGGAATCCTCCAACTCCTGTTGTCACAAGTGCTGAGGTTGAGAAACCCTGCTTTAGAGGTAGAGACAGTTTTGACAGGTGGAAAGTGGTGGGTAAAGATTAGAGCTTCCCTCTTGGCCAGATAGTGGCTGTGGAAGATGTCAGATCTCCAGTGTCAGCTTCTATTCCATTTTCACGTGTTTACTTAATATTCAGAAAATAAACTCTGTTGTCCCAAATCCATTTTTTTTCTAACTGGGACAGATAGCCCCATACCGCTGAGGTTCAGATGGCGGACCCCTTTATCAGAGGTAACCCTGCGTCTCTTCTGTGCTTTCAGAACATTTTGCTGGACAGTGAAGAAGCACATGTCTAAAGGCATAATCAGGCTTTTCTTTTTTGAACTTTTGATCTGTCTTAATCCGTGAATTCTATGAAATTCCTTCTCATTTAAAATGGAATCTGCTAATAAGATAACCACTGAGACCATAGGGAAAATGCTGGAAATGTGATATATTTTCTTGAAGATTTTATGGTCACTGAATTTGCATATTTACTTTTTGCTTCCATAACTTCAGAATTCAAGTCTCTAAACGATGTTTACGGTTGACTAGAGGGAGGTCCAGGGGATGGAATGACCTGTCACTTGTGCACTTAAGCTCCGACCCCTTCTCGCAATGGCCCTTCTTTCTTTGACCAGGTGCCCTTAACAGCTTTTGTCACCTGATTAACACCTTATAGAAATTTGCAGCCAAGAGATTTGTTGTTTATTCATTCAGTATTTTAGGCCACTAGTAGTTCTTCCTAGCTGATTTCTAAGGCTGTGGTTCAGTCTTTCATGATACGGAATTCCTCTTTCCTTGGCCAGATTACCGACAATGTTCAGAGGAGGCAGAGAAAGGATTGTACCAAAACTTCTTTAAAATGAAGTCTTCCCAGAAAATGCCGTCTGATGGGAACTCATAATTTTAAATCAGAATCGAGTGGCGCTGTGCATATCTGGGCCCAGCGCGATGGCAGACCAGCGGGTCCCAGGGCAGGGTATAACGTACCATCTCATGCTCATTTCAGGATAACAACATGTTACTCCATTGTTGGAGACTGCTGTTTTCTTGTCGCACCTCTTCGGTTTCATGTGTCCTCCGTGAAAGGCGAATTTGCATCGTTTATGGCTATGTCCTCATTTCTGATGGACTTCTGGGTGAATGAATTTTAATGTGAAAACATCTCACAGTTGTAGCCCTTAGAGGGCTACTAAAATACTAAATAAAGAAACCACAAGCTTTAGAATGTTCGGTCATATAGATGGTTAGATGTTTTTGATTCATTTTCTTCCAGTTGTTTCTTTAGCATGTTTTCTGATTTTATGTTTATATTTCTATCTTTATCAACTCTCTGTACCTATTTCAACCTATCTACCTATCTGCTTTGTCTATTGTATCTATGTATCTATCTTTATCATCTCTATTTCTGTCTATCCATCCGTTTGTCTGTGTATCTGTCTGCCTATCATCTCTATCTATTTTTACCTATATCAACTTTCCATCTACCTATCATCTATATTATCTATCATATCTGTCTATCCATCCATCCATCCATCCATCCATCCATCCATCCTTCCTCCTAACAAAACTCAGAGGAGCCTGCTTCCTACCTTTCCCTTTTCTCTTTAGGAAAGGCTATAATTTATCTTCAGACACTCTCCTAAGAGCACATACTACTTTTTTTATTGAAGGTCATTGCTTTGAACTCCTGATTTTCTTCCTTTCTTTTTTTTTTTAAGATTTTATTTATTTGGCAGAGAGAAACACAGCGAGAGAGGGAACACAAGCAAGGGGAGTGAGAGAAGGAGAAGCAGGCTTCCCGCCGAGCAGGAAGCCCGATGTGGGACTCCATCCCGGGTCTCCGGGATCATGACCTGAGCCGAAGGCAGTCACTTAACCAACTGAGCCACTCAGGCGCCCCGACCTGATTTTCACACGCCAGCCCACGTGCTACAGCTTTGTGTCTTGACCACAGTAACAACTACGTTCTCTTGTAGCCGACTGCTCCCCGTGACACAGTACCTTCTCTGGCTTTTCAGGGGCCCTTTTGAGAGTCCTGAAGCTTTTCTTTGCCTCGGGAACCTACCTGGAAAAGATTGTCTTTTATGTAGTATCATAAACAGCTGAAATGTAGGATAGTACTGCAAATCTTCCTCTAATTTATTCTGAGAAATAACTGAGTTGCTTTGGTTTTACATGAACTTGACCACAATTTGTTCATGTTTGGGGTGAATGGGGGCATGCAATGACCGGTGGGGAATGGTGAGAGTCTAAAATATAGTATTTCTGTGACTCAACCAATTATTTCCTTTTTCATATTGTATTATTTGTTGTCGCTATTCTTTCTCCTACCTTCCTTCTCTCCTTGCAGACATCTTTTTTTTTTTTTTTCTGGATCTTTCCTTGTTTTTTTTTTGACCTCTGTCTCATAGACACAATAGTCACCTGCACCCATCTGACTTAGTTTATCACCACCGAATTTAGCCCATTTTGAGGACTAAAGTATAGCAGCTGGAAACATCTCTAGACTGGATTGAAAGTGCCTCTTCGGGCCTATGATTGAGAGCAGGGTTTGCTTTTTTTCCATGTTGGCAGATATTTGAACACCCTTCTGCTGGCCCAGCTGATCCTCCAGTTTTCTGGGCTGGATGGCTCAGTTTGCCTTCACCTCTCCTTCTCGGGCAGTCTACTGAGTGTCCCTGAGTGTCCCTCCTTTATAGATGAGGTGTGCTCACCAAATGGTGGGAGAAGTGTTTTCCAGAGCCCAACTACAATGCACCGTGTCCTAGAGCGGCAGGCTTGGCGAGGTGAGGAGAGATGCTGGGGGCATTCAGTCCCAGCGCCGGCGAACAGCAAAACTCTGCCCCGACATTCCATTTACCGGTGGAAAAACAGATCAGTGGGTTCTCACTGTTCTGCTTACTAGATGATAGATTTCCTTCATATTGTTTACCAAGAAAGAATGTGGTTTTGCAGCCAAGGACTTGGATTCCTGGTTCCTGGTGAACAGTTGTTAGAGGGCTCGAGTCTCTTCATTTATAGAAAGACAGTTTCAAGAAAATGCTCTGCCTGGGACAGGATAGATTTCAGCAAATGTTTGTAAAACTCCCAGTTCAGTTTAAGCCGTGGGCTAAGAATCCTTGCTCTTGGTCTCAACCTCTGACCTTTGGAACTTTTGGGAGTTGTTTGGGCAGCTGTATCCCAAAGGCGAGACTCATGAGGTCCCCAGAGCTGGCGAGACGCCCACCTGGGAAATTGACCTGTGGGTGAGAATTTAGGCAGTGTTGTTAGAAAGAACGGTGGTTCTTCTTCTTTCTCCTCCTCCTCCTCCTTCTTCTTCTTCTTCTTCTTCTTCTTCTTCTTCTTCTTCTTCTTCTTCTTCTTCTTCTTGTAATAAATTTGTTAAAAGATTTTATTTATTTACTTGACAGAGAGAAACACAGTTAGAGAGGGAACACAAGCAAGGGGAGTGAGAGAGGGAGAAGCAGGCTTTCCACTAAGCAGGGAGCCTGATGCAGGTCTTGATCCTGGGACTCTGGGATCATGACCTGAGCTGAAGGCAGGCGCTTAATGACTGAGCCACCCAGGTGCCCTGAAAGTACGGTATTTCTATCCTACTTTTGAATTTGAAAGACTGGCTCCAGGATTTTCTAAGACCTCTTCATGCTGAAGGCTGCCAAGGCTCATGGCTGGTAGGTAGGTGTCATCCCAGGCCTCTGCACAAAACCTGTGGTCTGCGTTAGGAAGGGGACAATGGTGGGGCTTTGGAGGCTGGAGTCCGCATGCAGCCCGGTGTCGAGAGAGCAAGGGGGAAGATGCCATGGGAACAGTGCGACCCATGGGGAGTTGTGTATGTGGGAACTGAAGGCTGGACAGTGCCTGCGTTGTGCACTCCTGGGTGCCCTGGGCAGCTTTCCATCTCTGCTCTCGCACATCTCACAGGAGCCTGGCAAGGCCAACGAGGGCATCAGGGGAGGACCTGGGGCTCATGGAGGAAGGCGCTGGCCAGAAGAGAGGTGGTGACACGTGGTGGTACCTCACCCCACCTGCTGGTTCAAATTCCAGCTCTGCCCAATCCTAGCTTGTGTCATCTTGGATGAATCACTCAAACGGTCTGTACCTCATTTTTCCCATCTGTAAAAGGGGGATGCTAGTTATAGCCTGAGCCACCTCCTAGAGTTCTTACAAAGATTTTGAGTTAATAACGTAAAGTGCTTAAAACATGGCTGACGTCTCCGAAATGTTAGGATTATAAGTGAGGACACTGGTCCAGAATATTTTTTTTTGGGGGGGGGGGGAACTGTAACAGAATTCGAGTAAGTCTGGAAGATGGTTCCATGTGCAGGACAGCCCGGCGAGGAGTCTGTAGGGTGCTCTGATGCAATCAGGGAGGGGCACATGACCCTGTCCCTCCCGTGGCAGATCAGATCCCGTCTTCCCTTTCCAAGCTCGCTGCTGTTAGTTGGATGACATTTCAAAGAGTTTTGGTGGGAGGGAGGACGAAAGTGGCTCTCCGTGGCTCTGTACGACTCAGGACCGCTGGACCCGATCGGCCTGGCAGACGGCTGCTCTGTGTTAAGTGGCCACAGGAAGGATGGGGCCTGGAGATGGAGACGTTGGATGGCTTCCCAGCCCCCTGCAGTCACATCTTCACAGTGCACCTTGTTGCTTTTTTCAGAGAGAAGATCCAGAACATTCGACACATGCATATTTAACAATAAGTGTAAAAACATTTTAGAAACCCAGAAATTATTTTTGAAACATTTGCTGCTGTTCAACTATGCAGCATCCTTTAGGAGTGTAGTTAAGAATGGATTTTTTTTTCTTCTTTTTTATAAATATCTCGAGCCCAGTGACTTAAGGTAAATACTGTTCTTGGGCAGAGAAACTTTTAACATGTGTTTTGTATTAGACACTGTACTGTGCTTTCCTTCTATTTAAAATTGTGATGAGCATTAAGCAGTGTTCCATACTTTTCTCTTCGAATGGCTGTTCTTTGGATTGTGTGAAGTAATTTCTATATAGCCCTTCCCTTCTTCCAAGACTTTGAATTCGGATTGATTTTTATTTATAAAGCTTTCCAAGATGCATTACTGAAAAACATACTTGAAGAAATGTATCCGAAGACAGCACATGGATGCCTTTCACGACTGTGCTGTTTTATTAAAGCATTTAAATACAATCTTCCTGAATCTGGAAACCTCCAGGCTGGTTTATGAGAACGGACTTGAGTGTTTCAGGGTTGAGGCAAACATTGGCAGGTTTATCTGTACAATGATAATAAAAGATCTCTTTTCTTTCCCCTGACTTAAAGCTGGTTACCTAGGCCAGAAAGCTGGGCTTGTGCTGCCTCTTTGCCTCCCTCTCTGGACATCCAACCTCTATCTCACCCAGTCCTGCGATTTTGCTTCTGAGTATTTTTTCACATGGCTTTTCCCATTCCAAATGTAGTGACTGCCTTGGATTCTTAGTGCTTCACGTGCAGACATCCGCAGCCGCCTCTGGACAGATTGCTCTCCACCTTTGACCTCTGGTTTCCCTCCCCTCCTCCTATGATCTCCCCTGTGTTTCAGAGCAGAGGGTCTCAGGCTTCAGTGAGTGTCAGAATCACCCGGAGGGCTCTTTTAAAATGCACTTTCTGATTTGGTGGGAGTTTCTCACATTTTCCCAGGGGATGCTGATGCTCTTGGTCGGGACCCCCTGTGAGAGCCATCACTCTAGTTATCTGGCGGGCACAACTGATGCGTCACTGCCTTGCTTCAAAGGCAAAGAGTGGACTTACTGTGCGGCCATGGGTCACAGTGGCCTGGTCTGGCCTCTGCTCCGGGCCCCTGTCCCCCTGCTGCCTGTTTCACCCCATTTCTCCAGCTAGACACCTAGTAGACCTCCTTCCTGGCTTATCCGCCTGGAATACCGCCCTTCTCTGTTGTGAACCTGGGTGTCAGCGGGAGAGGTGAGTACTTTTCTGGGCTCATCTTAACTTGTTAAAATGCATAACAGGAATGAATTGTTCCGTGGCTCTCAGCAGCAAGGCATGCCACATCTCTGTTGTTCTAGAGCAATTAGGTCTCATTTGAGCCCCGACTTGCCAAGAAAAGTAAGAGGGCTTCTATCAGTCATTCGGGGATGGGGTGTGTACCTCAGGACTGTTTCTCCCCCCCCCGCCCCCCCCCCCGCCCGCTCCGTGGGCCTCCGTGGATGCAGTTTGCTGGGCACTCAGACCAGGTAGGGGAGGGCCCTGCTCTTCCTGTCTCCATCCCTTCCACCTCTGCTCCCCCAGCCTCCTGTTCCACTCTCCACACATCAGTTTAATTTGGGTTTGGACCTGTTTTTCAAATGTTGGTATGTTTAAGAATTTTAAGAGGGAAGCTTGTTAAAAATGCAGATTTCCACAACTCCACCCTAAGAGACTGTGACTCAGGAGCTGAGCTGGTGCCCGGGAGTGTGTGTGCTATAGGAACAGTAGGCACTTTTGCAGTTGTCCTGTAGGTCATCGGCTGAGTAGCACTTGTCCGGACCCTTCCTGCCTCCTCCCGTTAGGCCCCGAAACACAGAAGGCCATTTTGCTACAAGTAGTTAAGTCATTTGGCTACCCAGAGGTTCGGGACTGGACCGTGGACGCATGCTGTCCCCTCCCTGCAGCAAGCCCCCTCCTTCGGCTCAAGACTGTTGCAGTGGGGCGTAGTCTTGGAGACAAGTATACACCACAGACCTAGGGAGGCGCCCAGCTCAGGGTTTGGTTTTTTTGTTCTCTTTCTGGCATGATGCTCCCATGTCCACAGGTAGGGAGGATTTCCGGGGTCTCCAGCGGCTGTCTTCTCCTGTTCCGGGCATGGCTGTGAATGAGTTGCTTTTTAATTGGCACAATGATCATCTCAGATCAAAGGGAAGCTGCCGAGGTAGCTGACATTTGTATTGTGATGGCAGCCGGCGGGAGCTCTTGCGTGGAAGGAAGGGAGCCGTTTCAAAGCGAGCCCAGCTCTGACGTCCTGGCTGGACTCCTGCTCTTGTCCCTGGAGCCCTGTCCCCACCCCAATCCTTGGAGCTGCCTTCAGGGTGTTAGCTACAGTTTTCTTCACAACCTCAAAGGGTGGCGAGTCACTGCCTTGCTGTAGAATTGAAATGAACAGAATTCGGAGTAAGAGCAGTTCTAAAAGTTGCAATTTTTATGTTCCAGTGAGATTGAAAATCTGTTAACCGAACGATAGACCTACTTTCACACAGAATCTCTTCCTGTAATAACATCATTGCCTGAGCTCTGGGCCACCTCTTGGCTAGATTCAGTAGGGGAGCTTTGGCAAGGGGGGGAGGCTGATAAAAATGCTCTCAGATGGCAGTCGGAATTAGGAAGACTTCTAAAGTCATTGTGTAGCAGTCTTCAGTTCTACCTGTGTTTGCAGATGTACTTTTACTTGGAACGTTCAAATAATTAACTGTATTAGAAACATTCACTGCATGTGAGAGTGTGGAGTTATGCACTTTTTTAAAAAAAAGATTTTATTTATTTGACAGAGAGAGAGAGAGAGAGATCACAGGTAGGCAGAGAGGCAGGCATAGAGAGAAGGGAAGCAGGCTTTCCGCTGAGCAGAGAGGCCGATGTGGGACTCGATCCCAGGACCCTGAGATCATGACCTGAGCCGAAGGCAGAGGCTTTAACCCACTGAGCCACCCAGGCGCCCCTGCACTTTTAAATTATGAGAGATGGGGCGCCTGTGTGGCTCAGTCGTTAACCCTCTGTCTTCAGCTCAGGTCATGCTCCCAGGTCCTGGGACAGAGCCCCACATCAGGCTCCCTGGTCAACGGGGAGCCTGCTTCTCCCTCTGCCCCTGCCGTTCCAATTGCTTGTGCTCTCTCTCTCTCTGTCAAATAAATAAATAAAATAAAAAAAAAATAAATTATCAGAGAAATGTTTGGTACTTTGGAAAACAACACTTGCAGTGATAGAGGCGCGCACACACACAGGCCTGCGACACAAACAGCCGAAGACGGTCCGGCTTCCTTATTTTGAAGCCAGCACCCCAGGCCCACCTGTCACACGTGGTGGTGGGATTTGAGAAGAAGGAGTTTTATCGGGATTGGGAAGTGCTGCAGGAGACTAGCCTGCGCACGCGCGTTGGCTTTCTATCCTAACCTGCACAGCGACTGCATGTTGGAAGAAGCTGGCTCTTCTCGCTGCCATCGAGCTCCTGCCCCACGCAGCCTGAGATGAATAAGCCTCACTTCAGACTTAGCGTGTTGGTTGCCACCGTTCGCTCCCCTGGGAGTTGGAAGCGGAGGTAATGGAAGGCCACTCAGACTGGTGTGGCAGAGACCGCCCACTCGTCAGCGCTGCCCAGCCTTGTCCAGCGGCTTTCCTGGAGCTCCTGGTAACAGGCAGCACGTTGTCTTGCAGACGGTGAGGCCCTAACTGTTCTCTCTGAGCTTTGATTTCAGTAACGTGCAGACCAGCGCATTCTTTCGTCAAACCTGAATTCTTGTGCCTTTTCAAGATGTGCTTGGGGGGAGAGAGATTCTCCTGAGGTTAAGACCACAGTTTTGTACTGATTTCCTTCACTTTCATGTCACATGCCAGAGTATTTTGTATCTCTGTTGTTGGGCTGCAGACAGGGCTTACTCTTTGCCTTTCCTATGAGTCCCTTCTCTTTCTGATGCCTCAGTTTCCTCCTTTACCCTCCTCTCCCATTTGGATCCTTTCCTCTTGCTTTCACCTCTTGACCTTGACCCTTCTCCTTTCCCCTCTCCCTCCTGTCCTGGCAAGCCATTGTAATTGGGAAATTGGCTGTGCACATTGTGTATTAAAGTTCCTGTGATTATAATTATTCTTTTTCACCAAAATTCCGGTTATTTGAGTTTCCCAACTGTTTGGATTCTGGCTAAGTGGGACTTATTTCATTTGAGGATCTGAAACCATGGTGCCAGTTGGTCTTTACATGCACATCTGAGTTTGCTGTTGAAGACACCAAGGGGGAGATATTGTCAGTCAGCAGATGTGAAAAGGCATGCTTTCAAGACTGCTCTTCTGTCTGGTACTTAGCAGCTGAAGCATACAGCATACATGGCCCCCTGCCCCTAGCTTGATTTCCCCCTGTAATGTAGTGTTGCTACACCAAAGTTACTCCATGTTTTTCCCTTTTAAATGTCCCTTTGTCTACTTAAAGGCTGAAGCAGCACAGAAAGTAAAACCCTAACGTTTTTAGAGGCTCTGCAGCGTTATATCGTAAACGTGTGAAAATTCTTTTTTTTTTTTTTTTTTTTAAGATTTTATTTATTCATTTGGCAGAGAGAAACACAGCCAGAGAGGGAACACAAGCAGGGGGAGTGAGAGAGGGAGAAGCAGGCTTCCCGCCGAGCAGGGAGCCCGATGCGGGGCTCGATCCCGGGTCTCTGGGATCATGACCTGAGCCAAAGGCAGTCGCTTAACCAACTGAGCCACCCAGGTGCCCCAATGTGTAAAAATTCTTAACAAAGTTACTGGTTTGGTAGGATTTCCATGAGAACTCGTTCCGCAACAAGGTAGTAAATTCCTTAGAATAATGAAATCTGGCTTCTAACAAGGCCATTGTTCCGCAGTGCCCACATTTTTAAAGACTTACCAGAGCTAAGAGGAGGAAATGATTCTGAGACAAGGTAGCAATTTAAAAAATAAAGGTAATAAATTAACGTTTGCATTATTTGCCAACCACAGTTTTCCTTTCTTCCAGCTTTCTACCTCACATTCTGAATAAATTGGACCATGTGAAGAACTAGATTAACTTTTCCTTTTTTTTTTTTTGATTGAAATTGGTTTTGCAGAAGTGGAAATTTGGCAGCTCGTCTGGAAACTAGCAAATCAGTTTACAGTGTTCTATGCTTCTTAGTTTAATGAAGCCCACAAGAATGAGGAAAGACTGCATGGCTTCAAATAGGAGAAGGCTGTACGAATGTAGGCTTTGTCTTTTCTGGAATTTTATTTTTACTCTTATTAATTCTGTAACATGTAGAACATGTAGAACAACATGTCCAAACTTTAGCTGGTTAATAGTGACCTCCAAATGGGTAGAATTTGAATTCCTAATAGTTACTTTTTGATGATTTGATAGAGAAAATGCTGGGAAATAGTTTCTAAGAATGGTGTAAAATGCAGAGGAATATGGTAATTTAAAAACAACAACAACAACGGGGATGCCTGGCTGGCTCAGTCCCTAGAGTATGAGTCTCTTGGTCTTGGGGTTGTTGAATTCAAGCCCCACATTGGATATAGAGATTACTTAAAAATAAAATCTTGAAAAAAATAACAAAAATGAAAACAACAACAACTGTGAATTAATGGGATATAAGCAATTGGCTGATGGTGGTTTTTACACTCAGACGTTGTGTTTTGAACTTGACCTCTAATGAGGATAGTAGAAGCATGTATTTAATTTCAATTAAAGTGACCAACTGACATGAAGTATTTGGAGCATCAGTATTCCTTTCAAATAAAATACGGTAGGTGGGGGGGGTGCTTGGGTGGCTCAGTTGGTTAAGCATCTGACTCGGTTTTGGCTCAGGTCATGATCTCAGAGTTTTGAGACTGAGCTCTGCATCGGGCTCCATGCTGGGCATGGAACCTGATTGAGATTCTCTCTCTCTGTCTCTCTCCCTCCCTCTGTACCACCCTCCCAACACCACTTTCTCTCTAAAAACAAAAACAAAACAAAAAAAGGAGAGGTGGACTTTTTTTTTTTTGAATGATGGTTTTCATGGTCAATATATGTTTTTTCCAGCCAGTTGGAACTCTAGCAAGTCTGTTAGACATAGCTAACTTTTAGTGTATCCGAGTTTATAGTATATGAGTTGTGGTGTCTAAATCTAGTATTTGTTGATTGGATGGGGCCCCCTAAATGTGGGGCAGCGATAGGATGGAAGCCAGTGGTGTGGGCTGTGAAAGAATCCATCAGAGACTGAACAAAGGAGATAGAAGTTTATTGAATACACCGCAAGGGAGCCCTGGTCAGGACAGCAGAGGAGAGGCGGTCGGCAATGGGGTACAGGGTGGGGTAAGGGGAGAAGAAGAGGAGGTATGATGATGTATGGAATTCTCCCCTTTTTGGTAACTGTGCTTAGTTCTAAGTAGCCCATTGGTCCTTTAGAACCTATGGATATTTTGATGGGCCTTTTCTACATTCCATTGTTTAAGGCTTTTTTCCTGAAAGTGGTCTCCACATGAGTGACTTCCAAATAGATGTTCTCTTTTTATCTGTGGACATTCTGTAGATTTCTGTAGGAGCCTGAACCAACTTTCCAGGTCAATTTCCTCTGTGTGGTTCTTTTACTCCCTCTCTTAGGTTCTATCTTCCAGTCTTCCCAGATGGCCCTTTCCATCACCGCCCATTGATGGGTTGCCATCAGCTGAAGCACATTAATGTGCTTGTGCATATCCCCTAAACACTCACCGTCTGCTGAGAGGTTTGCTGTGTATTTGAACACACATTATTAGGGGGTGCTAGGGAGGGATGCTTGATCCATAAGTGACCCAGTGCTGTCTAGTGCTTTGTTACTGGACCCCTGGAAGCTTGTTAGAAATTAAGAATCTTGGCGCTCACTGCAGACCAGCTGAGTCCGAATCTGCCCTACTCTCATATGCAAAGTAATACTTATACTGGTCCTATTTTAATGACCATTTATAAGCTTATCAAAGCACTGGAAGCCAAAGACAAAGATCCTGTAGCAGGAGAATCTGTTCTCATTATTTCAGAATACTGGAAACTTTATTTGACAAGTTCATGCATGGATAGTATGGATGGGCTGAGGTCTGCTTGGCTCCGGCAGAGAACAGTTAGTTCCTTTCTGCCTTCTGGTTAGTCCATGAGTCATGCAGGGCTGTGCTGTGAAGGGTAATCCTTCAGGACACTCTAAAGTTTTACCAGTAGATGAGAGTTTGCTCTTCTCTGCAGTTGGAGAGGGTGGGTGGACAAAGGGGACAAGTGATATTGTGATGAATTTGAGGTTATTAATTAATAGTTAATTGGTTAACTGTTTTAGAACTACAGGTCACAACTCCCTGGCCAGTAGTGAAGTCATTTTAGTAGGTCAGAACCAGCACTCAAAAAGTGATATGCAATAGAAGAGAAGATAGAATATAGTTCACAACGATAAGACTGAGTACTATTTTTAGAAAATTTTTTGTTTTTAGAAATTTTAATAAAGTTATATGTGGTTTGCATATGTATATAGAGATACTTAATGTCATGATTCAGTATATGTGTATATGTAAATATATATGCATTTTCACATGTGTGCATTTCCATATATATGTGTGTATATATACATACATGTATACACTGCATGTATTAAGAGTGTTTGAAAGTCCAAAATGACTAGTGTTGTGGGTGAGTGACAGAGAAGTATTAAGGAGATATACTCTATGTTGTATAATAGAGGAGAAAGACCAAGTATTGATGTTTATTACTGTCTTAGTTTACCAAAATAACAAATATATCTAGATATCAATGAAGAGTAAACATTCTGCTGTTTAGGAATATTAGGAAACATAGGGTGTTAAGATTTTAAACTATTGTAGTCATTATACGGCTATTATAATACCATTGATAGTTTAAGTATTTAGAATCTAATGAGGTATCATCAGGACCAAAATGATTTTTGGACTTGATTTTCACTGTTGATTTACACAACTTTAGGATCTTCTGTATTGTTGGTGTTCTCCTGGTAAATGTTCAGGATCTATATGTAAGTAAAGGATGGTGAGGCATCTTTGAGCCCATGGAGGGCTCATTTCCAGGTTCCTACGTGAGGCCTGAAATATACTCTTGGTTCCTTAGTCTACTGAAGAAGACCATAGCTACCATTAAAGGTTGAGGAGTCCAGTGTTTTTGGCCTCCTTTCAACTTTCTTCCTGTTCTTACGTCTTTAGCATCTGACGCAGGACTTGGCATATCTAGCATCTGATAAATCTGTGTTGAATGAGTGCATGACTCTTTGAACTGCTCTTCATTGTTCTTGAGTAAATGCCAAGTCCTCACAATTGCCTACAGGCTCTTGGGACCCCCATTGCCTCTTTGGCCTCATCTCCTGATACTTTTGCCCTCATTCCTTTTGTCCAGCCACGCTCCTGCTTTGTTCCCGACCCCTCCCTGAAACCCTCTTTCTCAAACATCCATGTGTCCAAGCCCCCTGCGTCCTCCTAGCCTTGGTTCTGATACTGCCTTTTCAGGGAACACCCTCTGACAGTGCTTCTCTCTGACCACACTGGCTGTCCTTCCCTCTGCTCTGCGTTTGCCTTTGTACATCGCCCTTGCCATTTCTGAGTGAACTACTTAATTTACCTGTTGGGTAAGCTTATTGTTCAACTCTACACCCTTGCTCTGCTCATGGATGCACCCAACTGCCTGGAACTGTGTCTGGCACTTGGTATGGGTGTTCACACAGCATGCCAGTGCATTGCATGGTTGAATGCGTTTGAGTGTGGAGTTTGACATATTCGGGTATCTTCTTTCTATCTCACATGACATGGTGAGTTCTGTGGTCTGTTCCCGGCATTTAGCATCACTCCCTCACAGAGCTAGGGATTCAATACATTGAAACAGCTTTCTACAGAGAGTTGGGTCCATTTTTAAGGTTAAATACTAATAGAGGTCAATAAAATTAATTGATATCAATTTTTATCTTTGCCATATGAAAACCGGTCTTGACATTTAATTATAAAGACACAGATTTATTTATGTTTGTCCTGTTTTCTGTACTAAACTTTAGAATTTCAGATAAATAACAACTTAGGTCCCTTTTATTTTCTGATAGTATGTGGTGGAAAATTTGGGACATAATGGGTCTCCAAAAACATTGCTGCCTCACCACACTCAGTCACAGAGACTGAGTAGACTGTGGCCCCTCAGAAACCCTGGCTGTGGTCACCCACTGTGCCAGTCTTTGGGGGTCAGGGCTCTCATGTGTCAACTTGACTCTACAATATCCACATTTGTTTCTGCCTGTGGAGTGTTCATGGGAAGTGACCAAAAGGGTTTGAAAGAAGCATACTTATTGGTGAATGACTTGTTGCTATTTTCGAACAGACTCTTAAAATCTGGGTTTGAAGGTAATATTAGAACAGAAATACACCTTAGTTTTCAAAGGAATTCCCAAGATAAAACATATCCATTGTTTGATACCTCAGCTTTTTTTTTAAATGTCCAAATGAATTTATAACATGTATTACAGGTATGCAGTTCAGTCCACAAAATCAGAGGTTAAGATACAGCATTTGTCTTATTTTTCTATAAAGAAAATTGAGTCTATGCATCCATTCTTTGTATCTAAATGAAAAAAAATATTCTTTTCATGCTTTAATAGCTCTCTTTATCTACCCCAGGATAATTCCATAATTTTCGGATCTTTTTTTTTTTAATTTTTTTAAATTGTTACTTAAATTTTTTTCCCCAGTGTTCCAAGATTCATTCCCCACTCCCCATACCCAGTGCTCCATGCAATAGGTGCCCTCAGTACCCACCACCAGGCTCTCCCGTCCCCCACCCCCTCCCTCCAAGTCCCTCAGTTTGTTTCTGTGTCCAAAGTCTCTCTTGTTTTATTTCTCTCCTGGATTACCCTACTTCCCATTTACGTTACTTCTACTGTCCTCTAGGTTACCCCTTATGCACCGCACGTAAGTGAAACCATGTGATACTTGACTTTCTCTACTTGGCTTATTTCACTCAGCATAATCTCTTCTGGTCCAGTTCATATTGCTACAAAAATTGGATATTCATCCTTTCTGATGGCGGCATAGTATTCCATTGTATATATGTGCCACATCTTCTTTATAGTGAAAAGAAGGGCTATATGTACCCCAATGTTCCTTGCAGCAATGGCCACAATTGCCAAACTGTGGAAAGAGCCAAGGTGCTCATCAACAGATGAATGATACCTCAGCTTTGCTTTATTTCTTTTTATAGCCATTTGTTTTGATTGCTTTGTGGATCTTCTCATGGGATGGAATAGGGTTCAGATCTTAGCTTTGCCTCTTAATAGCTATATGACCCTAGACAAATCACCTAAATTCTCTAAACTCTGGTTGTCTCATCTGTTAACTGAGGATACTAGTGACATCTATACAAGGTTGCTATGAGCATTAAATGAGATACACAAACTGCCTTGCGTGAGAGGCATTTAGCAAAGATTAAATGAATGTTAGCTTTATTGTTATTGTTAACGATTATTGCCTAGAAATGAATGACCAAGATGCCTGAGTATCTTTACCTGTTTGATTTCTTCTTGTTGTAATTAATTAAGTATCTAAACAGGAGGTCAAAAGAGCAGAAGACAGAATACTTGGGCCAGAGCTCAGAGTCCTGGGTAGGCAGGGCTGTTTCTTGAAGTAGACCTTGTCTTGCTGTCAGGAATTTTGAAACCCCAAGGCCCAGGGCTGTGTGGTAGGATATGTGGGTCACTTTGACATGTATCTTTATCACACTAGTGGCAACTGTTCTTTCTTGTAAGGTAGGTTCTGGGATAAGCAGACACCAGTGGTATGGTGGGGGAAGTAAGAGGCCCAGGTCTTTGCCCCTGGGACTTGACCCACCTGTGTGTCTTGGTCAACACTTTTCACCTCTATGTTCATTGATTTCCTCCTCACTTATGAGGAGGGACAGGGCTTGAGCTCATTAAGTGTGAGAGCTTATAAGATAAAAGGTGGGAATTTACCTCAAGTCTTCCTCTGAGGCTGCTATTCTGGGGAATGCCAGATATGGAGATACAGGTATGGTTAAGGGGTACAGGGAATGAAGTAGATTGTATAAAAAATAAAAAAAAGCAACCCAGAAAATATGAGACCTTAGAAAATATGAGGCTTGTTCTTTTTTTCTTTTTTAAGATTTTATTTATTTTTTTGACAGAAACACAGCTAGAGAGGGAACACAAGCAGAGGGACTTTGAGAGGGAGAAGCAGGCTTCCCGCCGAGCAGGCAGCCCGATGTGGGGCTCCATCTGATACCTGTTCTTAAGAGCTGGTATTCTCATGGGGGAGATCGGAGTAAACATGAGAGACGGAATGTGCAGATAGCCCAAGAATACTGGAAAGGAGTGAGGAGGATTATAGAGGGTGAGGTAAACCAGGAGGACTCTTGGGAAGAGGAACTTCTGTGGTGACTCATATGTATTAGCAGCTGTTTTTCTCTGATCAGAAGCAATGCTGCTCTTTATATAATTTGACTATATATTTAGTATTTATGATCAGTTACTAAGGTCCCTACTGTCTTTCTAAGTCTCTGCAGTGACCTGAAAAGTAGATAAACTTATCTTCATTTGTTAGCTGTTGTGCTCAGAGACGACATGATTTCTGTGGTGTCAGACAAGCAGTCATGGTGGATTTGAACCCAGGGCAGGCTGTGTCTTTGGCTCTTTTACTCCGCCAGTCTACTGTTTCCGCCAGTCTCATGGAGTTCCTGCCTTAGCGACTGAATGTTTGATTCCCTTTTTTTGGCTTGTAACAGATAGGCTACCATCTCCATTTGGATGTGTGCTAATATGCTTTAAAGAGTTTAGTTTGACCCTGAGAACTCGTCCCTTGATGGATGAGAATTGAGACAGCATTTTATTGCATAAGAAGAAGAAGAAGAAAAAAAGAATCTTGATGTCCCAATCGCTGTCAGGTTTTTCATTACTTTCAAGTGTTTTATGATCCTTGGTGGAGGTCTTTGTCTACCCGCCCCCGTCCCGAGTTGGAAATAACTAGAAAACTACTGTTGGCTGGACTTGAATGCCACTTAAAATAAATCATCCGGAGCACCTGGGTGGCTCAGTTGGTTAAGCGACTGCCTTCGGCTCAGGTCATGATCCTGGAGACCCTGGATCGAGGCCCACATCGGGTTCCCTGCTCGACGGGAAGCCTGCTTCTCCCTCTCTCACTCCCCCTGCTTGTGTTCCCTCTCTGGCTGTGTTTCTCTCTGTCAAATAAATAAAATCTTAAAAAAAGAAAAGAAAAGAAAAGAAATCATCCTCTTTGTTATTTCCTTAAGATGCTCATTCCAGCTTTGTGAAAAACTTTATTTGCCCTCTCTGTACTCTGAAACATTTTATTCTGCCCTTATGGGTCCTGAAGCATACCATTTTTAGATTTTAGGGGCATCCCCAGCACTTGTGCGCGTGCACCTCCCTATGTGCGTGCCCGCTCATGCGTATCTGCGCGCATGTGTGTACGTGCGCGCGTGCGCAGAGGTTTCGTTGCCTTATGTGGCAGGAGCCGGGTCGGCCATATTGGCTCAGGTGCTTCCTCGCAGTGTGGGGCTTCCGGGGATGGCCTTGTCCTAGTTTCCTCATACATAGTTCTGGCCTTTATAAAGCTAAGCAAAGGGAGCTTCAGAACTTTGCAGCCTGAAAGAGCTTAAGCCAAAACAGCAGGGAAGTTAGAAAACCTGTTTAGCTGTAGGCAGATGGGCTGTTTTTGCTTTGACTGAAAGACTTTCTTGGTTGAAAGGCAAGGCGGGGCGGGAAGAGCCTGGGAAGCTCTGTTGGTCATTCCTCTGTCCTGTGAGCGCAGCCCTCGGAGCTGCTGCCGTCCTGTGCAGCACCGAGGGAGGCGTGTGTGGGAGCCCACCAGCGCTGCCTTACTCCAGTGGATGCGCCCGAGGGTCTTTAGGGACCAGGTCTTGAGGAGGCTGGCAATTTCAGTGGTGCCCCAGGAAGGGCCGCTTGTCCGCCCCTTTGTGTTCCAGAAGAGATGACATTTGGATGTGGCCGTTGCGTGGCCTTATTTCTTCCTGGCAAGCGGAATGGGACTGTTTCTTTGCTGCATCTGCTTTGAAGAGGCCCTTCGTTTCTATTTTGGGAACAGAAACCTCTATTCGAAGTAAGCCAGACAGCGGACAGAGGGCAGCTGGCTTGGGGATTCCTCCTCTTAGTCCTGGTCCCAGCTGGTTTTGTGTCTGCTGGGAGTTGCCCAAAGCCGCCCTCTTCCTCTGCATTCCTCACATTTCAAAGGCACCAGTGAAATGGTTGGTGATGCTTTGTTAAGATAGAACTTGTCGAACTCTTGGTCTTGGCTCTGTGGCTGGAACCTGCGGTCGGTCTTCTTTGCATCTCACCCGGGGCTCTGCTGGGAGCTTGCTGGTGAGGCTCCCTGGCAGCCGGACCCTTTCGCAGGCCAGACTCAAGTTGGGTTGAATAAATGCACACACACATTGTATGTCCTGAAAATGTACTTGACAAAAAAAATTTATGCATCTAGAGTGGAAGTGTGGGTCTATCCTTAAGGAATGCTTCAGCATTTCTGAAAAATGATGTAAAGTCAGTATCGTTTTGATAAAGCGACCTCTGTTTTCTATTTTGCTTGATCTCGTTGTATAACACTGAAGTATATTATCTACTAGTTTGTGTTTTTTCTCTCCCAACTTATAATTTATACAAAATTATGTCTTTGGGCATCACTGTGTTTTAAATGGCTCCAGTTCCCACCGAAGCCAGTCTGGTTTCAGAGAAAGGAGGCACGCTGCCAGATTTCTCTCTTAACTTTGTTAGGAATGAATGTCTTCCTTTACCTTACACAGAAAGAATGTTGTGAAGGTTAAGAATAAATGTGTCTCACTTCCCTTACGGTTTTCCAGTCTACTGCCACTCATGTATCCCCTTCTTGGGGCAAGGGAGGCAACCTCCTTGCTTCGTGTTTCTTTTTAGGAATACTTGCAACTCTACCTCAGAGTCTTGCTGTGTCTCTCACCAGCTCATGGTTTCCAAACTGTGGGGCCACTGAACCTACAGTGCTATGCAAACTGCTGGAAACGTGTTGGGAACATGGCATTCAGAAGATGTTTTGGGCTGGGGCAGCCACTCTGGAGAACAGTATGGAGGTTCCTCAGAAAGTTAAAATTAGAACTACCTTATGACCCAGCAATTTCACTACTAGGTGCTTACCCAGAGGATACAGAAATTTAGATTTGAAGGGGTATGTACACCTTGATGTGTATTGCAGCATTATCAGTAATAGCTGAACTATGGAGAGAGCCCAAGTGTTCATTGACTGATGAATGGATAAAGAAGATGTGATGTATATATATACAATGGAATATTACCCGGCCATCAAAAGGAATGAAATCTTGCCATTTGCAATAACTAGAGTGTAGTATGCTAAGTGAAATAAGTCAGAGAAAGACAAATATTATATGATCTCACTCATGGAGAATTTAAGAAACAAAATAGGTGAACATATGGGAACTGGGAAGAGAGAGAGGGAAATAAACCATGAGAGACACTTAACCATAGCAAACGAACTGAGAGTTGATGTAGGGAATAGGTGGGCAGATGGGATAGATGGATGAAGGGTATTAAGGAGGGCAATTCTTGTAATGAGCAATCGGTATTGTATGTAAGTGATGAATCACTGTATTCTACAACAGAAACCATTATTACACTCTATGTTAACTATGTAAAATTTAAGCTAAAAAGAAGTTAAAAAAAAAAGATGGTTTCCGGCTAGTGAGATCATTCTTCCCGCAGGACTATACTTTATCACTTTGGAAAACTATGTATGGATTCCTCAAATGCTTCAAGCAGCAGGGTATGGTGCATATATAAAGAACTCTGCCAGCATCTTCTACGAGGTCCTAGGCTTCATAATTCTCTTTAGGATCATTCTCTTGGGTGAACCATTCTACTGAAGGCTTAATTTCCTTTGTGGTTATATGATATTAATGCTCAGTTTTCTTCCTTTGAAGCACTAGACTTTGTGTTGTGCTCTGTTTTGTGAGATTATAGAAAAGGCATGCACTTAGGAGAAGTGAGGGTGGAGGGAACTGGGTAGGGTCTGTAAACTGGGCCTGTTTGTTTCTTTGCACATGGTGAAGTTTCCTGGTGGGGGTCATTGGTTATTTTCACAGATGGAGTTGGGCCCAAGAGAGTTAAAATTATGCGGAGAGGAAGAGGTGAATTTATTGAAATTCTCTGCCTCCTACGTCATGGAACTGGTGTTTTTAATTTTTTTTTTTTTTTACCTTGAGTGTGAAAACTATGTGGCCTGATAGGTTCCGCACCAGGGGGTTAACCTTGGAGACAATGCTAAAGTTTACTGAGTGATTTATGGGAGAGTGGGAATATATAATCCAATCCTGCATATAGACTTTAGGAGAGTATGATAGGTTTCTATAGTGAACAAAATTTTTATTTTGTGGTCTTTTAAGTAACTTAACTGATTTGAATAAAATATCTCACTTATTAATCCAGTCCTTTGAAAATATAAAATAGAACTTTAGTCACAATCTTCTTTGTAATAAAAAACAGTTTATCTTTTAAGGATAGCAGAAACTGAATCTACTTACATATTTAACTTTTATTTTAAAGAGGACATTTAAGTAAAATCTTGCTTAAGAGAATTAAAAATCATCTGTTAAAAAATCGCTTTAAATTAACATATAATGTATTGTTTGTTTCAGGGGTACAGGTCTGTGATTCATCAGTTTTGCACAGTTCACAGCCCTCACCACAGCACATACTCTCCCCAATGTCCATCACTCAGCCACCCCATCTCTCCCACCCCCTCCACTCCAGTTACCCTGTTTGTTTCTGGAGATTAAGAGTCTCTTATGGTTTGTCTCCCTCTCTGATTTCGTCTTGTTTCATTTTCCCCTCCTTTCCCCTATGATCCTCCGTCTTGTTTCTCAGATTCCTCATATCAGTGAGATCATATGATAATTCTTTCTCTGACTTATTTTGCTTAGCATAATACTCTCTAGTTCCATCTACATCATTGCCAATGGCAAGATTTCTTTTTTGATGGCTTTGATGGCATAATATTCCATTATATATTATATATTATATATGTTATACGTATATGTTATATATATATACACACATACATACCACATCTTCTTTGTTCATTCATCTGTTGATGGACATCTAGGCTCTTTCCATAGTTTGGCTATTGTGGATGTTGCTGCTATAAACATTGGCATGCATGTGCCCCTTCGGATCCCTGCCTTTATATCTTTAGGTTAAGTAGTGTAGTTGCAATTGCTGGGTCATAGAGTAGCTCTGTTTTCAACTTTTTGAGGAACCTCTATACTGTTTTCCAGAGTGGCTGCACCAGCTTGCATTTCCACCAACAGTGTAGGGAGGGTTTCCCTTTCTCCGCATCCTTGCCAACACCTGTCGAATAAAAAGCAAAACAAAGAGGCAGCCCATGGAATGGGAGAGGATATTTGCCAATGACACTACAGACAAAGGGCTGATATCCAAGATCTATAAAGAACTACTCAAACTCAATATCCAAAAAGAAGATGAACACATCAAAAAATGGGCAGGAGACATGAAGAGGCACTTCTCCATAGAAGATATACAAATGGCTAACAGACACATGAAAAAATGTTCATTATCACTAGCTATCAGGGAAATTCAAATCAAAACCACACTGAGATACCACCTTACACCAGTCAGAATGGCCAACATTAACAAGTCAGGAAACAACAAGTGTTGGAGAGGCTGTGGAGAAAGGGGAACCCTGTTATACTGTTGGTGGGAATGCAAATTGGTGCAGCCGCTTTGGAAAACAGTGTGGAGATTCCTTAAACATTAAAAAAAGAGCTACCCTATGACCCTGCAATTGCACTACTGGGTATTTACCCCAAAGATACAGATGTAGTGAAAAGAAGGGCCATATGTACCCCAATGTTCATCGCAGCAATGGCCACAATTGCCAAACTGTGGAAAGAGCCAAGGTGCCCTTCAACAGATGAATGGATAAAGAAGATGTGGTACATATACACAATGGAGTACTACGCCTCCATCAGAAAGGATGAATATCCAACTTTTGTAGCAACATGGATTGGATTGGAAGAGATTATGCTGAGTGAAATAAGCCAAGCAGAGAAAGTCAAGTATCACATGGTTTCACTTACATGTGGTGCATAAGGGGTAACATAGAGGACAGTAGGAGAAGGAAAGGAAATGGGAAGTAGGGTAATTTGGAGAGGGAAATGAAACATGAGAGACTTTGGATACAGAAACAAACTGAGGGTCTTGGAGGGGAGGGGGTAGGGGGATGGGAGAGCCTGGTGGTGGGTACTGAGGGCACGTATTGCATGGAGCACTGGGTGTGGGGCATAAACAATGAATCTTGAAACACTGAAACAATAAAATAAATTTAAAGTAGAAAAAAAATCAATCTTAAAGCACTCTTGATACAGGTTGTCAGGAAGTTGGATTAGCTTTTTGTTTCAGAATTAGATCTGGGTTATTTGACCTATACAGGTTTTTCCATTTTGGTTGGGAATGAATTATTGATATGAATGGGAACTTAAGAACAGGTTACAAATTCTTTCTTTGGAAAATTTCTTAGGGATCTTTTTGTTTTTAACCTTTAACTATTAGATAGCTAAATGCCAGAAAAGTGGCAAGGATATTTGGCAAAAGTAGTGACTACTGAGAAACATTTCTAAGCACTGACTCAGGTTTACAGGTAAAAATGAAATAACCAGTACTGGAGAAACTGTGGGTTCATCATTTGGGGGTGGAGCATGAGGCTAGGTGTCCTCCACCTAGTTGAACTTAATTTAGAGGTTCTGAGATCTTTTTTGAAGGTTTGCATAAATTCCATTGCTTTGGCCTTGCTGTAGTAAACAAGCGATTGACAAATCATAACTCTTTAATTTGGCTTATTTAAAAAAATGTAAGGGCCTCCCATGTGCCACG
Source organism: Spilogale gracilis (assembly GCA_004023965.1). Lineage (NCBI taxonomy): Eukaryota > Metazoa > Chordata > Mammalia > Carnivora > Mephitidae > Spilogale > Spilogale gracilis. The sequence continues at coordinate 26,451 of PITA01005397.1, forward strand.
TACTCTGCAGAGTCTAAGGGGAGGTGAGGGTGATGGTGATGTGGTCCTTGCCCAGAGGAGCTCATAGTCAAGCAGCAGAAACGACCTTTCACTTACGGATGGATTAAGCAGGTGGGAGGGGCTGTTCTATTGTACCAATTCTGTATGCATATAATATATATGCATTTTATATATCCCTATACTTAATCACTAAGTTAAATTCATTTTCTGTTGTTGCATAACAAATTGCCATAAGCTTAGTAGCTTAAACTAATACCCATAAATTACTTCACAGTTTCTATCAGAAGTCTGGGCAGGCTTAACTGGTTCTTTGCTCAGGATCTCAGAAGTCGACAGTCAAGGTATGGTCCCAGCTGTGTTCTCATCTGGAAGTATGAGTGGGAAGCATCCATTTCTTAGATCATTTAAGTTGTTGGTAGCATACATTTCCTTGTAGCTACAGGACTGGTGTTCTTGTTTCCTTGCTGGATGCCAGCTGGGGGCCTCTCAGCCCCTGGAGGCCCCTGCACTTCTTTGCTCTGTGGCCTCCTCACAGTCCTGGTACCATATAGCAGCTCACTTCTTCAGAGGTAAAAAGGGAGTCTGTCACTCTCCAGTCTGCTGAGATGGAGTCTTGTAGAGACAGCACTGCCTGATCAAGGGAATGGCATCTCATTACTCCTGCCATATTCTGTTGGTCAGAAGCAGGTCACCGATTCTGCCTGTACTTGAGAGTAATTTTGCCCGCCACAGTTCATTTCTGGTTATTCCACTGACTTTTTTCACAATACGTCAGAACATTTGAATCCTGGGAAGACTGATGGGTACAATCCCAGTTAAAGAACAAAAACTACTGTTGGGGCGCCTGGGTGGCTCAGTTGGTTAAGCGACTGCCTTTGGCTCAGGTCATGATCCTGGAGACCCGGGATCGAGCCCCGCATCGGGCTCCCTGCTCGGTGGGAGGCCTGCTTCTCCCTCTCTCACTCCCCCTGCTTGTGTTCCCTCTCTCACTGTGTTTCTCTCTGTCAAATAAATAAATAAAAATCTTTAAAGAAAAAAACAAACAAAGAATAAAAACTACTGTTTAGAAAACCAAAAGTGCATTGTTTTCTTCTCTTAGGAGAGAGTGAACAGGAGAAGATAATGTCTGTGAGTTTGTAGTATTAATACTAAGGAGTCACATAAAAACACAGGTGTCTGTCTCCTGTGTTCAGGGTGGCCCTCCACAGGAGGCACGCAGGATCCTCTGGCTAGACGCAGTCGTTTTTTATCTGGATGTCTTAGCATTGGCTGCTCACTCAGGAGTGACATATGGTAGGAACGCACTTCAAGGGACAAGTCTCCCGGAGAGTGTGCTGTCGCACACAAGCTAGACAGATGGTGGCTTATTCAACCTTGGACAGGAGTGGAATCCTACACATTGGCAGGCTGAGTGCTGAGAGGTGCTTGGGGTATCTGAAGCAGAGTTGACCGAGCTTATCTGAAACTGCTTTATACGGCACAAGGCGGTCACCTGACGTGACCTGGAATGGTGTGACACACACCGAGCATACTCGTCAAGGTGAGATGAGGATGATCGTGACTGTGTGAACTTGGAATGGACCTGGACAGAGTCCGGAGCACCGAACTGGAAGATGTTCTTCCAACAGGGTGAAGGGCAGGTGTCAGGAGTAAAGACAGTCTGCAGACAGAACCACGGACATTCCCCCAGGGGTCTTCACTAAGCGGGGGTCTGTGTTGCTCCAACAAAATTAAACATATTTCGTGGGACATGTGTCCCTGGGCCTGCCTTTCTATAGTTAAGGATTGCATGGGTCCTTGTGCTCACCAGCTAATTCAGACCGTTTTGATTTTGAAAAGCCCCCAAATCTAACAAGGGCATTGTTCATTATTTGTTTGTAGGCCCTCACTGAAGAAAGGATTTGTGTATTCAGAGGAATAAGTTGTGTCTCTTTTGTTTGGAAGTTAAGAAGCAGGTACCCTTTGTGGCTGCTTGAGAACCACTAGGGAGAAATAGGGAGATTTTGTCCCTAGCTCAGTCAGGTCCCATACCTTAGATTTTTTTTGTTATAATTTTCTCTTTATTATTTGATGTTTATCTTTGTGCTCTTAATTTAATCACTTTGGTATTGTGGCTTTTATTGTGATAGTCCTCAACTATTTTTTGGAGTGTGGGGAAAGGGAAGGTGCATTAAGAGAAACCAAGAAATGGTTTGCTGAAATTCTTTCTTTTTCCTTTTAGCAGTTCAAGTTCTATATTTGTAACATCACACCGTTGTCTCCTGATTGGACCATTTTCAAGAACTCACATCAATTTTCCTTACAGCTTAAAAGGTGAGTAGAACTTGAGACTCTTCTCTTTGATAATGTTGGTAAAGCAGAGCTTGTCACAGCACTAACTGTTAGGAGATTTCTCAAGAAAGTCATGCAATTTCTAGGCACGAAAACTATCTTACTAATTTAGCTTTTTCCCGTAGGAAGAAAGTTGCACGATATCAGATTAAATTTGGACTTTTCCTTTTGTTTACAATTCACCTTGAGCTGTGAATGTATATAAAATACATATTTCTAAATTTACTGAAAAAAAAAATCTTACTATTCGACTTGTGTTTGTTGCTGAGCCCGAGCGTTTAATGCCCAGATGCTTAAAAACATTTAGGATCAGTGGGAAATGGGATTCTTTGTCATTCCAAATTCTGTGTTTTGTTTGGTTTCCTACTTCATAAAATGGGGATAGTAATGGGATTGCTATGAGAAATAAAGAAGCCATCATACTTAATACAGCATCTGGCATATAGCATACACTAAATAAGTACTAGTTCCTCTCTCTTTCTTAGCTGTTATAACATCAGGTGGACAGGTTTTTCTTTCTCTGGATTGGTAGCATGTGTGGTGGTCAGTTTTCGTGAAGAGGGGGTTGGCTCCTAATTTACTGCATTTGGTTTTACATTTGTGTGCCTCCGTGTTTCTGTTTTGGAGAGTGGGGGGTACGTGGCTGGGCATTGGGCTGTCTGGAATAGAAGCTTAGTGACACCTGTATTTTGGTCATCTCTGGACATCCTCAGACCTAAAGACGGATCCAGAGCCAGCTCTTGAGGGGGCGGTGATTGAAGGTGCTGGGAGTGTCCCAGGAGCAGTCTACCCTCTCTTGGCTTGCCCACCACCAGCTTTTCATTGTAGGCATAGCTCTTCACCTCTCAGTGCCTCTGTTTTGTCAACTCTTAATTAATTTTAGTGATTCTTGTTCTGCCAGTCTATGGGGAACATTAAATGAAGAGACACATGGAGTGTCTTCAGGAAAGTAAGAAATTCTATAAACTGTAAGGTGCAACTTTTCCTAATTTTAATGTGCCGGGTATGACTCATTGTTTATCCCAAGTTTTTACTAGACTGTAAACTTTATAAGGGCAGGAATCTTCCCTCCTTCCCTCCCACCGTTCACCCCACACCCCCTGCCACCCAGGGCCTAAAGCAGAGCCTAGTATTAGGGAGGAGTTCAGTAAAACTTTGGTCGAATGAAATGAATTGATGAAGTTTCCCACCCTGGATGCTCTCTCTCGGAGCGTAGCCAAACTTTTTATTTATGGTTGCAGTTGGAAGTAGATGAGGCAATTGGAGTGATTTAATGCCCCTCCTCCCCAAGACACACAGACCCTTGAATTTAAATGGACTTTTCACAGTTCGGTGCCTTCCTAAAATTGTAGGTGCTAGAAGCATGCAGTATGTAACAAACCACACACTCTGAGTCCACGTTGGGCGCCGTTCCCCTCTGTTGGTGAGGGAATGCAGTCCATATGTGTTTCTCTCCTGAGTTGGACACTGAAATGACTGAGCCACCCAGGCGCCCCTTCCTTGGGTGAGTGTTGATGAGTGTCGGCGAGCCGTGCTATAATTTGGCATGCCACCACCAGCTTCAGGTGGGAGGCAACAACCCATCTCTACCAGCGCCGAAGACAGTGTGGGCACAGCGTAGTTACTCTTTCACCATTTCAGAAGCAGTCCTGTTAAACCTTACCCACCCAAAGCTAAAGCCTTCTTCAAATAGAATTTTACTGGATCACTGAAATACCACTGGACTATGCTCCTAAGGACTGTGCAGCTTGATTTACAAAATTTTGACAAAAGTAGATATATACTTGCAAATTACATAAGAACCTGATTTCTCACCATATATGGGGTTACCTCATTCTGTCAGTTATTTTAAGCAACTTTCTAAATCGGTAATGGAAATCTTTTTCTTGACTACATTACTGTATATGGATTTTAAATTAAACAGAAGGCTATCTTGCTCCTTATGAACAATAGGATGGCTAAAGAACAGACCCCTGTCTGCAGACCTGCGTGGTGCTTTGTGCATCTCGGGTCATTTTCAAGCACCGCACTTGAATTCTGAGGTGTTGCAAGAACTTTCACACCTCTAAAATAGGTTCTTACAGTTGACTGTCCTGGAATTTATATTTGTTCTGTTACTTGTAAAATTCTGTCTCTCGAAGCTCACAGCTGGACCGTGAGACATTCCTAAGTGCTGATAAGATGGACAGGTGGCGTTACAACTCTGCTCCAACTGCTTGGCTGGGAAAGCCCAAGGAGGTCTGCATTTTTGCATGAACTGCAGAATGTGCCTGTCATACTATATAGTGGATTTTTTTGGACTTGGTTCTAAAATGAGCTTGGGTCACCATGTTTAGGTTGTTGTTAAATGTATTTTAACATTTACAGTTATGACCTGGATAAATTTGAAGACAAGTGCCTCTTGGCTGCGTCACATTTGTAAGGCATAGTTAGAAACACGGCCTTTGGCTCAAACTCTGTCCTCGCCTCTTCCCTTCACTGTTTTAGTCTGACAAGTCCTAAGACTCTCTGAGTCGCAGCTTTTCTCATCTTTAAATGGGATAATGTTTATCTTGTGGAATTATTGTGAAGTTGCCTAATTCAGCATTCATGCACAGTAGGAGTTCAATAAAATGTCAGTTATTTGCCATCCAGATGCTAGTTCTTCTCCAGGAACCATGTGCTGGCAGGATCAGAGGAAAAGAGGGAGCAGAGGCAAGGATCTCCTGTCCTCTTTCAGGGTGGAGGAGGTTTGCTGAGGGACTTCATGAGGCATCTTCTTGCTGGGGCCAGGTGTGGTGGCATGCTCGTGCTGATGACTGAGCACAAGTCTTCTAGGATGTAGGTGACGAAATCATTAATTCAAGCTTTTCACACCATTTCCTGTCCTTGCTGTGAGAGAAATAAACCTCAGACTTAGATCTGGTTGGCTCTCGGCACAGATAAGAAAGGTTCAGAGGGGGAAAGTCCAACGTCTTTTTTGGTTTCCTTTAAGGTCCTTAAAGGATCTGAAGTAGATGGTGAGGAACAGGGAGCAGTGTGAAAGTCTTCCAGTGGGGAGATGCTCCAGCATTAAAAAATAACCTTAGGGAAGCCCGGGTGGCTCAGTTGGTTAAGCATCTGCCTTTAGCTCAGGTCATGATCTCAGAGACCTGTGACTGAACCCTGAATCTGGCTCCCTGCTCAGTGGGGAGCCTTCTCCTCTGCCCTTTGCTGCTCCCACTGCTTTTGCTCTCTCTCTTTCTCTCTCTGACAAATAATTTAAAATAATAACCTTAGATGCTTGCCGTACATCCCTGACCTGAACTTCCTGGCTTTGTGTTAAATTTAAATTTTTAAGGAAATTCAAAGAGGATCAAGGAGAAGGGACACCTTTGAGTGTAGGTCCCTGCCTTCTTTACTGGTAAATAAAGCAAGGCTTATTTTCTCCAGATGTTTCCTTGGTATGTATAATAAAATAGATTAAACTGTGAAAAAATGTGATCAAACAAAAACATTTGGAGCTCTGGGGTCAATGACCATACTGTGCTGGAGGTTTCCTAACTTGAAGCAGGATTAAACTCCGCTTTACAGTTAGGTTAGGGTCATTCAGAGGTGACAGTAAAACTTCCTGTCTGTGTGAGAAGCCAGACAGTGGTGGGTTGGTGCCTCTGTGGCCTTACAGGTCGTCATTAGAGAAGTGACACCAAAGTTCCCGCTGGGAGGAGTTCTGGGACAGATCCCAGGTCGACCAGTTCTGGGTTGTCCATTGGCCTCTGAAAGAATTTTTGGACCCTCGAATCCTCATTCAGACCCTCCTGCTTCCCCCTTTCCTCTCTCTCCTCTTCTTCCTCCCTCCTTCCTGCCTCCCCCGTGTGTACACAGTGTCAGGGGACTCAGATCTGAAGTCCATCTCACTGTCCATCTCACTGCTTTCCCTTCATTCTTTAAAGTTAAGAACAGCAAAAGCAACATTGAAACTCTGCAAGGGCATCGGGGATGCTTTGTGCCGTGTTTGAAGTAGGGAAAACCAGCAACGTGCAGAGAAAGTCCGGCGAGCAGGAGTGCCCCTTTCAGAGACAGGGAAGAGAGACTTGTTAGCTCGGTTATTTCTGTCTGTGGTCTGGGGACTTGGGAATTTTCTTTGCCTCTTTGTTGGGTTGTGTCCTTCTATTATTAGACTATATTGTTGTCTTAAAGTAGACTCATTCAGAGCTGTATCAGAAAAATACCTTTTCATTTTGCTTTAAAATCAAACATGCTAGCAGTTTTTCGTCAGCCCGTGCCTAGCACAGTAGTGTCAAACTGCTAAAAAGCTAGCAAATTTTCCACCTAAAAGTTTTGTGGGGGAGGTTTCGGTAGGGGGCGTGGGGAAGAGTATAAAAATAAATCTTTCAGAGATTCTGGGTTGCTTGGTGGCATGTGTATTTTTCCATGGTGAGGGAGGTTAGAAATAGCATTGCTTTTTATGGGCTCAGAAATTTGGCTTTGCAGACTCAGTCTCTCCATACGGGTGAGGCAGCTTCTGCAGCCCGTGGGATGGGGGGCAGTGCCTGGCAGCACGCTCGGGCCCGGGCACTGTCTGTCTTCCTGCCTCCCCAGCCCCCGCCTGGTGTCACCCGGATGAACGGCGCTCAAGTGTAAAATGTGCCTACCAAGGTCAGCTTCTTGTGATGACTTGCCGGTGGCAAGTGATGCCAGTTGTAACAGACTGAGTCTCAGCGGTCCCCACAAAGTCACACTGGTACATGTGGGGGGGCAGTCACTGGGAGCAGGCATCAGCCTGCGAGGGAGTCGGCCTTCAGGGCTGCCGTGTGAGCTTACGTGAGACGACCTCCCCTTAGAGCTGTGATAGCGGTGGGGTGCATAGGCCACCCCATCAGAAGGAGTCCTCGTGGATTCTTGAAATTTGTCCCTTCCATAATTTTCACGGATGGAGGTAGGTTGCCAAGCGTTTCTCACATTCCATGTAGAAAGGAGAGGGAAGGAAGCAGCCACCGCGACAGAGGTTTTTAACCTCCAGGGGACCCACGACATATGTGAATTCCTTGAAAATGTGTCTGTTCCTGCAGAGAAAGCCAGAGGGCTTTGATGGGATTCTCAGTAAGGTTTTGACCTCCAGAAAGGTTAAGAGTGTTTGCAGTAGAGCACGAGATGTGAAGTTCATTTAACTTGGAAAAATCGTTTTGGAAATGTAATGAATGTGGGCAGAGGAAGATGTTGACAGGAATAAAGAGGACAGGCAGAGGGAGGAGAGGGGTCCAGTTATAAATCGTTTAACCTAACAACACAAAAGGGGGCTGCTGGAGGTTTGTTTTTTGTGTTAGAGATGATTTCTGCTGAGGGCCGTGTGGCAGAGCGTGGCTAACTTCGGGAGCTCAGTGCTTGGGAGAGGTGCCTGCCGCTCACAGGATATCTGGGGTCTGCATGGATTCAGCCTGACATTTATGCTTTCTCCCTCTTTTCCTGGGATCTGCTTTGCCATGGTTCTCCACATTTTCTACACCTGGAGATTACCAGAGGGAAGTCAGGGGATTCACTTGTTGGGAGGTGGTGGAGAAAACATTAGGTGGTGAGAGCGCTTCGAGTCAGCATCCACAGCGCGCTGTGGGCTTTGGGGCCTCTCGGCAGTGCTCTGCTGAATTCAGTACCTTCAGTCTAAGGGGGCCAGTCCCATTTGGGAGACAAGATTGCTGAAGGAGTGTACAGATAATTTACAGCAATCACGTGGGCGGCCGTGGTCCGCTGCCTGGGCTACCACGTTCCACTTGGGAGCAGAAGTTGTTCTGTTGAGTTCTCAGATAGAGCTACAGGAGCAGGGAAACCATGGTACTGGGGGCTTGTCAGTCACAGGGGCCACTGCTCTGTCCTCCAGAGCGGCGCTTTGGACATGGGGCATTTGGGTCCCCAGGTCAGCACTCTCTGGCCTGAGTCTGTATTAACTTCTTTAAAAGTTCTTAGGTTGCTATCTATTCTGTAGGTTCTGTCCTATTCTAATATTTTTCCTGTGCTGTTACATTCCAAGAATCTAATGCGTTGGCTTTCTTTACTTCTAGACTTGGGTTTACGCGGTACAGTGACGGGGCAGGGAGTTCTACTTCCTTTGCTGTTTAGTCTGGCAACTGCCACATGTGAGGCATAAAAATAAGAAAATTTCCTGAGATTCTTGGATCATTTGAAGAAGAGTTGTTTCATGGGGCCAGGTGGGTTTGTGAAATGTTTTTTAGTGCTTTGTGAGATATAATGGTGCTTTGGAGTCATTAATAAAAGAAACTGTTACCATTTAGGATTGTGATATTTAGGTTGGTTACCTATTTTTTTTCAAGATTTTATTTCTTTGTTTGACAAAGAGAGAGGCAGCCAGAGAGGGAACACAAGCAGGGGGAGTGGGAGAGGGAGAAGCAGGCTTCCCACTGAGCAGGGAGCCCGATGTGGGTTCGATCCCAGGACCCAGGATCATGACCTGAGCTGAAGGCAGACACTTAACGATTGAGCTACCCTGGCACCTCTGGTTAGCTGTTTTTTGATCTTTAATTGGTTCCCAACCTTCTGCTCCTCCTTTTTTTTTTAATGTAGGCTCCACACTCAATGTGGAGCCCAAAACAGGGCTTAAACTCTTGACTCTGAGATCACGACCTGAGCTGACATTAAGATTTGGATGCTTAACTGATTGAGCCACCCAGGTGCTCTTTTTTTTTTTTTTTTTTTTTAATTGTGGTAAAATATATGGAAGATGGAGTATTTGGACCCTGTGCATAGCTGGTGGGAATGAAAAATGGGACAGCTTCTATGGAAAACAGTATGTTTTAACCATTTTAAGTGTACAGTTTAGTGGCATTAAATACATTTTCATTGTTCTGCAACCATCACCACCAACTGTCATTCTAAAAAGCTTAGAACTCTGTACCCATTAAACACTAACTCCCCATTCCTCCTGTTTCCTGCCCCTAGCCCCTGGCAACCACCATTCTGCTGTCTCTATGAACTTGACTAGCCTAGGTTCCTCATGTAAATGGCATCATACAGTATTTGTGTTTTTGTGACTGGCTTACTTTACTTAGCATGGTGTTCTCAGGGTTCAAGTGGTAGCATGTGTCAGAATTTTCTTCCTCTTTTAAGGCTGGTAATATTCCATTGTATGGGTATACCACATTTTGTTTATCCATTTATCCATTGTTGGACCATTGGCTTCCTTGTACCTTTTGCTTCTTGTGAATAATGCTGCTCTAAACATCAGGGCAAACTTTGACATGTAGGCAGTTGTTTGTAAGTCACTGAGACAAAAATTGTTGGAAGAGGAGCAGTGGAAAAATAATCAGCTGTTTGTGATAAAATTTATCTTTAACACCCATTTATAGAATTGGGCACTCTGAGGAGGACTTGGGTCCAAAGATGAATGGCAAGCGGGTCTTGCCTTACAGAGGAACACATGATCTAATGAAGGAGATCCACAATATGTCCTTAGTCGTAGTCTGTGGTGCTATGTCCTCAGCATGTTGTGACGAGGGGACCCAGAGCAGAGATATCTTGTATACCTGGCTAGGAAAATTTGTTGGTACACTCACAGAGGTGGTGACATTTAAAGTGGGTCTTAAACCATGAGCTGTAGTTTTCCAGGTGGACAAATGTACAGTGAGAGCATTCTGAGCACTGGGAAAGTCTTACACAAATGCACGGACGTAGGAAAATTAACAGTGTGTTAGGAGAGTAGAAATGTGGCTGGGATGTAGGGTACTTGAGAAGGAAGGCAAGACATAGAGATAGATTAGAAAAGAAAGTTGGGAGCAGATCATAAAGTATTTGAATGTGGTGCATAGATTATCATGTAGCGTCGGGAACCTCATTATGGACTTTTCAGGGAAGGTGATGACATTAGATACATGTTTAGGGAAGTCGGGTCTGGTGGCCATAGGTAGGAATGAATGGAGGGGACAGACAGAAGCTAAGATCAGCCAGAATGAATAGCATGGAGGCTTTTCCAAGGAAGAGTTGAAAAGGCCTTCTCTGCGCAGTAGTGACAGACAAGAGGGCCTAGAGCGGAGAGGCCTTGGGTGTGCCCACTGAGCAAACGTGGATTCCAAAATTACTTTTGGGCTTCAGCCTTGGGTAAATGAGAAGATGGTATGGGCAGAGACAGGCACCCGTGGAGGTGGAACTCAGCCAGGATAAGATTTCTTGACTGGCATGCCTGTAGGACATCTGTGAGGGGGATGGCTAGAGGTCAGTGAGCAGTCGGAGGTGAGGAGAGGTTGTGACAAGATGGGGATTTGGGGGTCATTAGCATGTGGCAAGATCATCACAAAGGTGCAGAACAAATAGGAAAGCAGGACTTCTGAAAAGGGCACGGAGGCCGCAAGTATATAACTTTCTTTGTCTTATAATAATGGTGATCATCTGTTCTCTTGTCAAGGTTTTGTCCATCTCTTGAGTTGTCCAGAAACAGTTGTTAAGCTTTAATATTTAGTACTGTGTATCCTTTCACCTCATCAGTGCAGTCTTAGAGATTTTCCCCTTGGTATATCCATTATCCAAAGCATTTCCTCTCTATACCTGGGGCCTTAAGGCCTGTCACAGTCACTCTCACTCTCGTGTGTATCATCTTAAAAAAAAAATTACTCCAAATAGTACATATTATAGTCAATCTTCAATTTGGGTGATTTTTGCCCGTGACTCCTGGTTTCAAAATCCCCTAACATAAAACCTTGTCCTCTTCCTATAACTATCTAGAAGTACTTTTAAGAATGTTACCCCAGGGGCACCTGGGTGGCTCAGAGGGTTAAGCCTCTGCCTTCGACTCAGATCATGATATCAGGCTCCTGTGATCGAGCCCCACATCAGGCTTTCTGCTCTGCGGGGAGCCTGCTTCTCTCTCACTCCCCCGCTAGTGTTTCCTCTCTCACTTTGTTTTTCTCTATTAAATAAACAAACAAACAAACAAACAAACAAATAAATAAATAAAATCTTAAAAAAAAAAATAATGTTATCCCAGGGAGGCCTGGGTGGCTCAGTTGGTTGAGCATCTGCCTTCAGCTCAGGTCATAATCCTAGGGTTCTGGGATTGAGGTCTAGCTTAGGCCTCCTTGCTCAGTGGGGAGCCTGCTTCTCCCTCTGCTTGCTGCTCCCTCTGCTTCTGCTCTCTCTCTCTGACAAATAAACAAATAAAATCTTACAAAAAAAAAGAATTTTACTGTATTTGTTAATCAGACCTTACTAGAACTGGAAAAAAAAGGATTTCACCCCATCCCTAAATACAGTTGGAAAAATTTCCTTGTTGATAATCTGTCATTAGAAATTGGGAACATTCAAAAGCTTTGTAATCAATCTTTTAAAAATGCATTTTAATGAATGTTACTTTATTAATACAGAACCAAAGGTAAGGATAAAATGGGTTTTGTGTTCTGTATCTCCTGGGTTGAATCTGATATACAGATGTGAGAAATGAGCTCTTGCTTTACTTTGGGGTGGCGGCATTTTTTGGGTAAATAATCTACTCTTGGCCTGTGTATACTCATTTACATTCTTGTCTCACGCCCTGGCTGTGATGATTTGATTCTGTTGTGGGGGCTTTTACATTTTCTTCACCATCTGCTCTCACAGTATTGGAGGGGGGTGCTCTAATTGTTACTATCACTATTCTGATTTCATGCAGAACTTAGTATGGGTGAGTGGCGAGAGAAACACATTATGAGTAGACTTAGTCTAAGTTAAAATCAGATAACTGAATATTTATTTCAGAGAAAATGTTAGTAATTAATATAAGCTTCCTGCAATTGAGAATAATTAATAGAAGATCAATTAAAGAAACACTGATGACATTGGTTCAGTGCAGAGAAAAGTGTTAAAAACTTTATATCAAAAGAGCAAAGATATTAAAGCAAACTGTACCTATAAAGCTAGTTTTAGTATAGTTATCTGAGTTTCTAGGGTTTTTAGAAAATCTAACATAGACCTAGAAGCTATCAGATAAATGACCAGGTACTATTATCGTTATCTTCAAAAGTGATTACTGTATTCCCTGAAAAAAGTGGAATGGGAATAATTTATCAATTTATAACCCTCTCATGTTTTGAACAGAAGATTTACATATGTAACAATTCTCATGCAGTCTGTGGGTTTTTTTAAATTGATAAAATAGAAGTTGTATAATTCCTCAACTAAATGTATGTAGAATATAAACCAGAATAAAATAGGCATATGCTCCATCCTCAATTTCAGATGATTAAAGTGAAATGATCCCTTTTTAACCACTTTCCATCATGTTAGCCCAAATTACATCAATAAACGTCAATCCATATCTGGATAAAGGACAAAAGTCAATCCATATCTGGATAAAGGACAAAAGCTTATTGAAATTAAAAGATTTACCTTGGACATCCATAATAGAATTGTTTCCATTAAAACTGTGTCAATTAGGGAGCCTGGTGGGTCAGAGAGTTAAGCCTCTGTCTTCAGCTCAGGTCATGATCTCAGGGTCCTGGGATCGAGTCCCACATTGGGCTCTCTGCTCAGCGGGGAGCCTGCTTCCCCCTCTTTCTCTGCCTGCTTCTCTGCCTATTTGTGATCTCTCTGTGTCAAATAAGTAAGTAAAGTCTTTAAAAAAAAAAAAAACAACAAAAACCCCTGTGTCAATTATACAGCAAAGTAAAATTTTAGATAGGACCAGATATACAGCTTCGGCTATTTCATACTAAAATATTGTTGATAATACAATTGTAGTAATTTTAGCAAAAAGGATCCACAAAGGAATCTATAAAGTAATTTGCAGTAATTTGTGACTGCAAATGAAAACTGCTTTAGAAACCACTGCTATGAGGTGAATCAAGGGCCATAATAACAAATCTACCAACTTTGGCAATAGGCCGTACCTTCTGTACTTTGGTAACACTAATAAAACAGTTAAGACCTGCTAATACCACTGTCCTATGCAGAAACATTTAAAATCCCACCTAGAAAAAAATAAGCAAATATGGAGCTTTGGCAGAAGAACAAAAACACTATGGCAACAGCGTCATTCAAGCCTTTGGGCGTTTTGGCCGTTGGGGGCCTGAAGCACCGGTTGGACCTCATAAGGAACTTAAGCTGTGTTCTGCTTTGCAGCAATTGAGAATGCTCCCCTGGTTGGTATTTTCCACATTTCTATAAGGATCCCCACACTAGACCTATTTAGTAGTTGTTTTGAATATGCTCTGAGCTTGTATAGTATTATTCTATTGAGTTCTAATGGTTTACTTCTTAGGGACTTACATCATGTTTGTTTTCTCATTGGTATCTATTGCATAGATGAATAAATTGAGGGAATGAGAGATTATATGAGGCATATAATAGGATTTCTGATGACGCTTACACTGCTGGAAGGGGTTAATAGAGTATTGTAGATTGAAGCACATTCAAGGATTCATAAATGTGTAAATATAAGTGAGATTTCATACTGTTAGTTGGCTGATTAACTGTCTAATTACTTAACATTAAACCTTCTTCAGAAGTGTCATCTGTCTTTAATTTATAATTGAATAAAAGACGACTCCTCCTTCTGGGAACTTTAATTTTTAGTGGAGAGAGAATGAAGAGAGACTATGATTGAGAATTGCTAGTTGTCCATTGTAGTACTTAGCAAACTAAAAGACAGAATGGCAAACTCAGCTGGGGTCCATCTGTCTCTGTTCTAGAGGGCTCTGCTTCCCTGCAGACCCAGCTGTATCCAGTCCTGAGCCATGAGAAGAAGAGAGAAGAACAGCTGTATTGCTGATCACCAAATGTGAACTCTTCCTTGATGAAATTTGGTGCTCGAACTTTTAGTTTCAGGGGTGAAGAATCATTCGCAAAAATAGACTTTCTTCTACCTAAGGAGGAACCACATTCTATTTTAGTCTTTCATATGAACATTGGGGTATCACATGAGAGGTGCAACAGCTTCTAGGGGAACCACTGGAGCATTCTGTATTTTTAGTTTGGGACAACAAGACTGATTCTTGGCTGTGTATGTCTACCTTTCCCATATCCAGTTTGTAGTTCATATGCATTGGTAGATGTGGTGGGTTTACGAACCCAGTGGGATGAAAACTCTGTGGAAGACTTCAGTCCAGGAGGATGGACAGTTGATGCCTCCTCTTTGTTGATGGGAGCATCCATTCCTTTCTCTGTATCATCAGACTGGATGACTTTGTTTCTCCATGATTCTCAGGGACCTTAGTCCCGTGATTCTTGAAGAGAAAGAGGATCTGGGGATTCCTTTCTGCTCATGGTTCTTCACAGTAAAGAGTTAATACTTGGGGTGCCTTAAATGTTTAGTTTGTAGTCAGTGGGATGGTTAAATTCTATGTGTTAACTTGACTGGGTCAAGAGTTTCGCAGGTTAACATTTCTGGGCATGTCTGTGAGGATGTTTCCAGGTGCGGTGAGCGCTTGAGCTAGTGAACTCAGTAGATTGTCCTCCTTGTTATGGGTGGGCCCCATCCAATCTGTTGAGGGCCTGCAGAGAACAGAAGGTGAAGGATAAATGAATTTGCTCCTTTTCTTCCCCTCTGCCTGCTTCAGCTGTGACATTGGTCTTCTCCTGTCCTTGGACGACGGTTTACATATTGGCTTTCTGGTTCTCAGGCTTTTAGACTCAGAATGGAATTAGACCACTGACTCTCCTGGGCCTGCCGTTTGCAGATGGCAGGTCCTGGGACTTCTCAGTTTCCATAATTGTGTAATTTTCTTCCTCCCTCTCTCCCTCCGTCCCTTCCTCCCTCCCTTCCTTCCTTCCTCTCTTCCTTCCTTCCTCTCTCTCCATCCTTCCTCTCTCTCCTTCCACTCCCTTTGTCTTTCTTTCTCCTGTGTGTGTGTGTGTGTGGTATGTGTGTCCTATGCTTTCTTTTCTCTGGAGAACCCTGACTAATACAGTCCGTTTGAGAGCTTGTAGCTGCCTCTTCATTAATCTGAATTTGTTTATATCCTAAGCATTCTTCTATATCTCAACAACCACCTTTTTACGAACACCATAGAATTTTTACTTGTTCAGAAGAATTGATAGCTATTAAAGTTTCCATTTCTTCACTTTTCTCTTTTTCTTTATTCATTCTTCAGACAGATATTCTTAACAATGAATATTTGGGTTTGTTTTAGACATATTTTTGTGCCTTATTTTTCTTCCAGTGTGGGCATATTTTCCTTTTTGATAAGAAGCAAATCAGGGTTTCCTGAAAGAGTTTGGTTGTCCACCATCAGTTGTGTGACCTACTCCTTATCGGTAGGTAGCAGCAAAACGCTTAGTAAAATATGAAACTAATTAGAGGTCAAGCACTGAATATGTTTTAAGAAGTTAGAGTAAAACAAAAAATGAAAAGGCCTTATTCCTATTTTTAAATCATAGCCGATTTATACCAAACCTTTGCCTCTAAGATAGGCCTTTAAAAATGGAAGAGGGGGATTCCCAGTGGCTCAGCTGATTAAGCATTTGCTTTCGGCTTGTTTGTGATCCCAGGGTCCTGTGATAGAGCTCCGAGTTGGGCTCCCTGCTTGGCAGAGAGGTCTGCTTCTCCCTCTCCTTCTTGCCTGCCGCTTTCTCGGCTTGTGCTCTCTCTCTCTCTCTTGCTCTGTCAGATAAATAAATAAAATCTTAAAAAAAAAAAATAGAAGAGGGTACGGTCTATGTAAGTACTGTCCTCGCCAGTACCAGTGAGCCTATCTGGAGACCTTGGTCTGCACCCAGCCTTCTGAGAGAAGGTTAGCCCACACAGGGGCCAGATCTGGACTTGTTGTGACACATGTAGATTTTAATTTCTTTAGGCTAGCTAAACTCTTAAATATTTTCTTAGTTTACAGGCAGTAAACACCTAAACAAAACTAAGATGGACTGTCCAGATTGCATAGAGATTAGGCCTCTGAGTCACAGTAAAACAGTCTGCAAAGAGAGTGAGTAGGCACATATATGTCCACTGATCCTCCCTTTGTCCCATCAGTCAGTCTTTGTTTACTGATGTCTTTATACTTTTCTGACCGAGGCCCCCCCCAATCTGTTGTGTTCCAAAAACAAAATGATAAATGATATAATAAGCAGCACAGTCTTCTTTGACGCCAAGAGGGGCATCTGAAGGCAAAAGCAGTTGTTAGTTTTTCATTAATTTTACACATTCACTCATTCAGTAAATAATTAACTGAAGATTTGTTGATTGAAACCATAAAGTATTAATCCTGGCAAAAACCAGTTGAATTGTATAGTTGGAGAAGTTGAGGCTCAGGCAGCTGTAATGATTTGCATGGGGCTATAGAGCGTGTAAATGGAGTGGCAGGTTCCTGACTCAGGTCTCCAGGTCCCTCATGCACCTTTCACCTGATCACAGCCTTGGTCTTTCTTACTTCTACGGTGAACTCTACAGACTGGCCTGGTCTGAATTATAGCTGATGTATTCCAAACCTTGGCCTTAAGACTGGTCCTAAGATTCTTAGGATTAGTAGGGTCACATTCAATATAAATGTGATTTATCTTTAAGATTTCCTAAATTTTAACAAAACAATGTTTCTAAGGAATAAACACGTGTCATCTCATGACCAATGTTATTTTCTCTCGCATTCTTAAGCTTACAACTCCTTCCTTTTCTTTTTTCTTTTTTCTTTCTTTACCTCTTCTCTCCTTTTTTTTTTTCCTAAGATTTTATTTATTTATTTGTCACAGAGAGAGAGATCACAAATAGGCAGAGAGAAAGAGGGGGAAGCAGGCTCCCCGCTGAGCAGAGAGCCCAATGTGGGACTTGATCCCAGGACCCTGAGATCATGACCTGAGCTGAAGGCAGAGGCTTAACCTTCTGAGCCACCCAGGCATCCCCTTCTTTTTTCTCCTTTTCTCTTGTCTTTTCCCTTTCCTCTCTTCTCTCCTTTCCTTTCCTGTCCTTTCTTACAATTCTTTTTTTTTTTTTAATTGTGCCTTTTATTCTTGAGATTAGAACTGAGAGTCCCAAGCAGTGACCATAACATAGCGAGTTTTCTGTTTACCTCGAAATATTGCCCCCAAATCTGGTGGGCTAGCTGATGAGATTACTTTTGACCAATCAGATGAAATTTTGGAAAATGTCCCAATGAGACAAGATTTTCCCTTCTAAGCTACCAGCAAGAAGTGTTAGATGTTGGGTACTTTCAGTATAGCCAATCCTTATGTGTTTTTTGCGTGTCATCCAGGGTCTCAGCAGTGACAAGGAAGCACAATGGGATTCAGAAGTTTGGTGTCTTCAAGAAGCAATTTGTCTGCTATTCAGATGGTAGGGTGGATGGAGAGAATGATAAAGCATTTCTGAAGGCCTAATGTTTTTCTGGGTCTTAGGTGTTGCCTTGGTGTTTCAAAAGCATAGAGCAAACAGTAACAACAATGTTTGAGTGCATCTTCTTGTGAACATAGATTATCTGTGGGTTGGTTACTGAGATTATTCCTGGTTGTGCTCTGTGCATATTTGTGATTCTGTGAGCCATGCTCTACTATGCTGTTTCTCCAACTAATTCAGATGGCTGTGTGGCTTGAGATGACTATAGGTCTGGGAAACGTGAGTTATAAAATATCTTTAGCATCTAGAAATATCTCAATATTCTTTAGCCTTTCAGCTTTGGGATACCCTTCACAATGCCAAATGAAATGAAACATCTCTAATACAATTTGAGAAAGGAGAGAGGACACTCTAGGATGAGTTTCTCTTGTCCAGTTCTTCAAAATTTATAATGGCAATGTTGAAAACTTTTAAAACATCATGCCTCCAGATAAAGAAATTGGAGCATAAGAAAGCCACATGGTTGATTGAATATCATGAAGCATGGAAGGTGGAGATTTGTTGGTGTCTGCTTGCTCCACCTGATTGAGCAGTACTTTGTTTTCTGGTTATTACATGGAGGATTTACTTTGCAGTAAATGAGGCAGTAATAAGCTGCCTTCTGCTTTGTGGGAGATCACTAGTCCCGGTATGTTTTTTTATTTGCTGCCCTTTTACTGTTCTTTGGTAATTCTGGAGAACAAAGGCCACTGGAGAGAGATCTGGGATCTTTTCAATTCAGGAGACACTGGGAAATGGGATGATGACTGAGGCAGTAGGGACTCCAGGAGATCAATTCTGGGTATTGGTAAGAATGCTCCCAAGGCTGGTGTACTTTGTTGTTTCTGGGGCTTGGCCACCCCATCAAAGGAATGCTGTGAGCCCTCATTGTTGACTTTTTACCTTTTAAGGTAGACACACGATGAAAGCATAAACCTGAAGTCACAGGTTTAGGTCTTGACAAAATTACACATTTTTTGATGATCTTTGAAGCTTTGGAGTGTGGGTTGGCATTCTCGGTAATTTGGTTTTATATCCCTAGTATGCTCTATAGAATTATGTCCCTTCTATGGCATCTGTAGATTTTGTTTCCAAAAAAGGAAAACTGATCTTTTTGTGGACATATTAATTTAGCGGAAGAGACATTATTTCTAGGTTGCTGCAGTGAAGCTTTTGCCCTATAGACAAACTATAGCTGATCTCATGTGTTAGTCTGTGTGTTTGTTTGCTTTCTCTCAGTCAGAGCAGTTGGACTGTAGTTATTTTATGGCTTCTGTTTCCCCTGTACCATTTCTGAACAGATACCTTAGTTATTTAAACTTAGATGCATGAAGAGAAAACCTACTTGTATAGAAGTTGCAAATGCATGCAAATTACATACAAATGAGTTGGCTTGGCTGGACTGGAATATTGTATTTCACCAGCCCTTCATTGCCATCACAGAAGAAGAAATATGGGAATACCGTTGTCTTATTGTTCACTTTTAGATCAAATCACAACTTAAGGAATACTTGAAAAAAAAAAAAGTGTTTGCCTCATTCCGAAGTCTTGGATGAATGTCACCTTCCTTCATTTTTTTCACAGTTCATTTGAATTTTTAGGTGTCACTATTAGTCATTGCCACCTCTTCTGATCACCCTTTGGAGCTACTTTTAAGGTTTATCTTTAAACTTTATGTATTTTTAAATATTGCATCTTACCTTGCTTTAAGTTCTGGGAAATCATATGTTAATGGCACTGTCTGAAGGTAGTCCTGTTTTCTTTAGGGAGCTTGTGGGAGTCAGGCCCACAGACCTGTGGGGGCTGGAAGAGTTCTTTAGTTCAGTGGTAGCTCTGTGAAAATTTATGGTAAATTATTTGTGAAGTTGGAATGACGGATTTGTCCTAGTGGTTCTTCTTTTAACCTCTGGCTAGCTATTTAAGTTTAATTCCATAAAGTAAGCTGAGAAATGCACTTGTTAAGTGCTAGTTACTGCCCATGATGAAAGGGCTGATGATGCTCAAGGTGACTGTCACTTTGAGACTGTAGGCTGAGAGCACATCAGAAGGACCTGACCAGGAACGGCTTAAATAAGAGATAATGATGATAAGTGTTCTCTTCTTAAAAAGGCTTAATCACTCAACCTAAATACGTAGCAAGAGATTTTTGTCATCAAAAGGATGACATCTGTGGTAGCGCAAAGCTGTTATTAACAGAAAAACAAGTTGTATCTATTTCTTTAGAACTGAAAGGGACCAGAGCTATCATATGTATTCAAAAACCTCAACTACAAGCAAGGAAATACAAGTCGAGGTTAAGTGAGACGCCCAAAGTCAGACCATGAGTAAACGATGGAGTGAGCCTGGATGTGAGAGACCCACAGGGCAGCGCGTGCCCCTTTCGACCTTGTGCTGTACCATAGGCTGTGGCTGCAGAGTGTTGTAAGCTGAGGTGAAAATGGTAATTTTGGGGGCCACCTGGGTCGCTTAGTCATTGGTTATGCATCTGACTCTTGATTTCAGCTCAGGTCGTGATTTCAGAGTTGTGGGATTGGGCCCCGCATAGGGCCCCACGCTGGGTGTGGAGCCTGCTTAAAATTCTCTCTCTGCCACTCCCTCTGCCCCTCCCCATTGCCTCTCTCCCTCTCAAGAGAAAAAGAAAGGAAAGAAAGTGATAATTTTAATGGTTGCTACGGAAATTCAGGTGGCATACTTTTCACATCATAATTGATGTTAGTGCAGTTTGCCTACTTATTTGAGTGCCAGCCTATTGTGTAGAACAGTAAAAAATGTTTATCTTTTTTGTTTGGTCTTATATGGAGTACATGAGACATTGTTAGAAGAGCTAAGAAATTTTCAGTACTCTCAATAAGTAGGAAAGTGAATTCTCTCAGATTGAGTCAGCCATTGTGAGAAAATACTCAGGAACAAAGAACACTTTGAGGACTGGCTGGTCAGATTTTACAGACATACATAAATATTTGGTAGTAGTCAAGCACAGTGAAAATTAAGCATTTGATATATAGGTGAACCCTTCTTGTCCTGGAAGAAATGAGTTATGGAATTTTTGTTTGCAACTGAGGAATTAAGCCAACAGCTTTTCTAAGGGAAGTTGCTTAAACAAAGGTATCAACAAGTAGTGAGGCTCCTTGTTGACATCTGGACTTTGTAGAAACTCGAGGTATTTACTCCTTTTGCTTAGAATTTCCCCCCATATGGTGGCTTACCCTTTCCATACCAACATACATAACCTTATGTAATGTGCCCAACATTTTAGAAAGTTGGGATGGACCTTTAACTGGGGAAAGCTTGGAAGTTGATTCTTCTGCAGGGTACCTATTCTTGAATCATTACCATATCAAGCCGTGTATGTGGAGATCACATGGTGCCTGGGCCCGACCCAGGGAAAACTAGGGGCTTCTACATCTGGAGGCCCATGTCAGGCTATAGCTGTGCTGTCGCCCAGGACTACCGGGGACATAAAATAAAGCTTTATGTCCCTAAATGTCTTATATGTAAGCTTAAACCTGTGGGAGAAGTAGAATGAATTTTAAAGGCTTACGTGGCACCTTGAAATGTTTAACATCGTTACACTCAGTAAGTTATAATGGTTGTGGTCTGGTGACATCCAAGTGGGAAGAAAATCTTTGTGTTATTGTTTCATGCCCTTGAATACCTGGAACAAATGAAACAGCCACGGTTGCTTAAATACTCATGTTCCTGTGAGGCTTTAAGACCTTTCTAGTAGGGGCGCCTGGGTGGCTCAGTTGTTAATCGTCTGCCTTCAGCTTGGGTCATGATCCCAGCGCCCTGGGATCAAGCCCTGCCTCGGGCTCCCTGCTCGCGGGAAGCCTGCTTCTCCCTCTCTCATTCCCTTTGCTTGTGTTCCTTCTCTAGCTGTGTTTCTGTCAAATAAATCAATAAAATCTTTTTAAAAAACACACAAAAAACAGACCTTTCCAATAGAAGTAAACTATACTTCATGTGTGTACTTCTAAAAATATTTTTATTTTATTTATTTAAAATATTTTTATTTTATACTTCATGTGTGTACTTTTAAAATATTTTTAAAAATATTTATTTATTTATTTTTAAAGAGAGAGTGAGTGAGTGCAGGAGGGGTAGAGGGAGAGAGGACTCCTCAGGAAGATCCTCCACTGAACACACAGCCCAATGTGGGGCTTGATCCCAGGATCCTGAGATTGTGACCTGAGCTGAAACCAAGAGCTGGCCATTGAACCGACTGAGCCATCCAGGTGCCCCTCATGTGTGCACTTTTAATGATCACACAAAAAGAGATTTTTTTTTTTTTTAGTGTTGGTGTGTGAGAGTGAGAACTGTGCACTAACAAAGGCAGAAGTCCTAAAGTAAGAGTTTTAGAGCTCCAAGTAGCGGTAGCGATCATTGACTCTATCTTTTCCATTACGCAGAGGAAAACCTGAAACCCGGAGAGGTGAAGTGACTTGGGCAGGGCTGGGTAGACGGCCATTTGTAGAAATAGGAGCAGAGCCAGTGGTCCTGCCTTCCAGTCTAGAGCTTCTGTTAGGTTGTCTTGACTGCTGCCCCTTCAGTTCGGTTCCACCAGGATTCTGCGGCATTACGTCAAGCCGAAAGGAGGGATGACGTGTTGTACTGCGACAGTGCAGTGGGTTGTATCTACTTAAAGTCCATCCCAAATGGAAACTTTTGGAATTACTTTTTAAAAAATATTTTATGAAAAAATAAATAAAAATCATTTATTTATTATGATTATTTTTAAAGATCTTATTTATTCATTTGACAGAGAGAAACACAGTGAGAGAAGAAGGAACACAAGCAGGGGGAGTGAGAGAGGGAGAAGCAGGCTTCCCATTGAGCAGGGAGCCCGATGTGGGGCTCGATCCCAGGACCCTGGGATCATGACCTGAGCCGAAGGCAGATGCCTAATGACTGAGCCACTCAGCGGCCCCAAAAGTATTTTATTTGCTTACTTGACACAAGAGAGAGCGAGCGAGTGCAAGCAGGGGAAGTGCTGGGAATATCTGCCCACAAGCTAATACTTTAAACTCACACAGGATTCTTATAGGGTTGAAGGAGATACTGTGCATGAAGTACCTGGCCTTTTGTATACACCATTCACTGCTTAATATTCTCTCCTGGGTATTTGTTTTTCATTTCCTGCGTGGTCTGAAAGGAAATTACTGCCGTCTTTGGTAAGAGAAGTCCCAAAGTCCCCATGGCTGGCCATAGGGGAATGTTCACAGGAGAGGGTGCTGGGACTGAGTGATTCTGGGGCCCCAAGGGTCTCTACATCTTGGAGGGGCCTTTGCTTTGCTGACCCAAGGGTGGAGGGGAGGGGATGAAGCAACAGTGTGCTCTTTAGTGTTTTCTGGCTCAGTAGAGGTCACACAGCCCCTTTCCTAGTATCCTATAAGGGGCTGGGACAATTTAGCCCTCTTTACTGGAGCCTGGTAAACACAGGGACCAGACTGAAGGAAAGTATTTGTTCTAGTAGTTGAAACATGGTTTCCTGAATATCAGAGCCATGATACTGGTCCAAATTTCAAGTCTAACATAGAGTCTCTACCAGGCCTATCTGTCTTGTCTACGATGATGGACAGCCCTTTCTTTGATCATTCAGATGAGAAGAAGCAGTTGGGCTAGGATTTGGACTAAAGCTGGAAGTATAGTGGGACTTTTCCTATTTGCAGGAGCTGGCAGGAGGGCTCCCCGGAGCAGGCATGTAGTGGGCCTCATAGGGGCTCTGTGGTGTGGAGAGGCCCGGGGGCATAGCCCTGGGGAAGTCAGGTGGCTATGGAGGGAGGGGCAGCCTCCCTGCCATTGTTCAGGGGCGAGCTCTGGTCCTAGGGTGAGATAGTCCAAGGGTGAGGGGCTGATTAGCTTCTATTTATTTATTTTTTGGGAAAGATTTAATTTTTAAGTAATTTCTACATCCAAAGTGGGACTCAAACTCAGCCCCGAGATTAAGAGTTGCATGTTTTACCAGCTGAGCCAGCCAGGTGCCCCAAAGCGTAGCTTTTAAAAACAGGGGAGACTCCCAGCATTTATCAATGGGAAACTGGCATTTTGTAGACCTGGCTCATCAGGTCCGGGGCCAAGGAGCTTGGACCATAATGCACTTTTATCGGGGCACAACTCTTGGGGTCAGCTTGGCACCGACGGGACCTGCTGCTGAGCTCCTGGGGTGCAGCAGTCTAGTTTCAATCTGTCCTGCTTCAACTTGGGATTCTTCTGAGGTCTGGACCGGTAAGATTATCAGTGGACCCTATTGTCAGATTCTGGGAAAGCAGAAGTTGTTATGTCATGTGTAGTTTGAACATAAATGCCTGTTCAAAGTTGCCCCATTTTTGAAATTCTGGGGGAAGCATCCACAGAATGCCGTCGTCCTTCCTTCTGAAGTTCAACGATGGAATACTTAGAGTAATGATTTTATGTAGCATGGAGGTACACATCTGAAGTGACATATGTAGTTAATAAAAGAGGGTGCTGATTTCCTTTGAAAAGTGAAGATCATTTTTGTAATGCCCCCAGTCCATACAGGAACATCAATCAGAGCAACCTTCACAATCAGCTGTACCCTACTGCTGTGGACGGTGGCTGTGTGTGAGGGGCTGCGGAGGGTGAATGCTGGGCCAGTCTCTTTCTGGAAATTAACAGCATTTAATAGCAGTGGAAGGGCTTTGCAAGTGTCTAGTGTGGCTGTTTGAGAGCTCAAAGTAAAGGCATTTAAAAGTCTTTCTTTAGAGTTTTGTTTTTGGAACACCTGCCTCTTCCTCACTGAATCAGGTTAAATGGCTCCCACACCCCCAGCCCCCTCAACCTCTCTGCTTCAGAGGAAGAGAAAGCGCTAGTAACTGACTATGTGACCCAGAGAGGTACGCAAGTGGGATTAGCACTCTTGAGCCAGTCCTGGATTTAAAATTAAAGTCCTTTGTAATGCAACGTTTAGTTTTAAGACTGCTGTGATAGTTACAAGTGAATTTTGGGGAGACATTCAGACTTGTGACCTCCTCATGGATGCTCTTGGTGATGTCTGCATTGGCGGTGAAGTGTGTTTTAGGGTCCTCTTGTAGGGGTGTGGAAACAAGGGGGAGTCTACTGATGCCCGCACACATCAGTCTTTCATGGTAAAGGGGCTCTGTTGGCTCTGTCTGGAGAGAAAATATCTGTATTCTCGAGACTGTACTGGAAATAGGAATAGCTGGTCAAAGCCCATTAGAGCTCTCCCCAGTGTCTGACAAGTTTTTGGCTCCTGGGGAATTCTTCTCTCCCCAGCCACAGCTTCTGGTCCTTGCTCTTCTCTGGAGAGCCACGTTGTAAAGCCCAGCCAGTGCTTTCTTATGGGCGGGGCCAATCCTGAGCACAGACTGTGGCTTTTCTTCCCATGCTCCCACCCACCCTTGCCTGCCCACCGTCTTCAGGCAGAATGGATGGTTGTGGTGGGAATCTGAACCCTTGTTGTGGGGCCCTGGGAACCTCGGGGCAAGGTTGGGCAACCTTGGGACGCCTGGATGGCTCAGTCGGTTAATCGTCTCCCTTCATCTCAGGTCATGATCCCAGGGGCCTGAGACTGAGTCCTGAGTGAGGCTCCCTGCTCAGCAGGGTCTGCGTCTCCCTCTCCTTCTGCCCCTCTCCCCGGATCATGCTCTCTCTCGCGTGCACTCCTTCTCACAAACAAACAAACAAACAAATAAATAAAATCTTTAAAAAGAAGAAGAGGGCCAATGTCTGCTCTGCTCTCTCTCGCGTGCACTCTTTCTCTCAAATGAATAAATAAACAAATGAATGAATAAATAAATAAATAAAATCTTTAAAAAGAAGAAGAGGGCCAGCGTCTGTCTGCTCTGATGGTCTTTTGCCGTAAGGACATGCCCAGGGGAGGTCTGTGATGCGGAGACCAGTGCCTGTACTGGGCAGTGATGCTGCCTTCCGGAGGCCTGTTCCCGTGGAGGTGCTTACGATCATCTTGGCTTATTTTGGGGGGCAGGTATGTGAAAATAGGCCATGAAATCAAAACTTGCGTACTCAACAGCAGGATGAGGGAATTTCGTGTCTTTATTTCATCTTTGTATTATCAGCCACTTGATTCAAGAACTCCTTTGTTGTATTAACCCTAAACAGGATTGTTCAAGTAGGCAAAGGGAAGGCTTTGCGTTCTATTTTAAAATGAAGGATTTAGGCTTATGGAGACCTCCATCTGGTCTTACATTTCTCAAACTGAACACTGCTTATGATCAGAGATGGGGCGTGGTAAGGAAGAAAGAATGGTGACCTGGGAGCTGGCAACCAGTTCAAGCCTGGAAACCAGTTGCTAACCGGTGGCATTGCTTTAAGCAGCTCCCGCTATAGAGTTTCTGAATACCTGAGGAGTGTGTGTCTTTTCTATGTTTATATCCTTGACATCCAGCATGTGCCTGGCGAGCATAGGTGCTCAGCAAATGTTTCCCTAAACAGAGGAAGGAGAAGGTGCGCTCGGAATCTGCCCAGCATATATTCAGAGTAGCTTTAGGAGGTGAGCAAAAGAAAAGATTTTCCAGCCAACTGAATTTTATAAATATTGTCTGTTAAATCCATTTCTTGGAGATTCTTATTTATTTTTTTATTTGGTGGGGAGAGCCGAAGGAGAGGGAGAGAAAGAGTCTTTAAGCAGGCTCTGCACCCAGCAT
This sequence comes from Spilogale gracilis, assembly GCA_004023965.1. NCBI lineage: Eukaryota > Metazoa > Chordata > Mammalia > Carnivora > Mephitidae > Spilogale > Spilogale gracilis. Next base: position 52,659 of record PITA01005397.1, read on the forward strand.
GGGGTCCAGTGAGGTGCTTGACCTCACCTGAGATAGTTGGACGCTGATCCGACTGAGCCACCGAGGCACACCCCTTTCTTGGAGATCCTTAATGTTCCGTGGCACATTAGGTGCTGTGAGAAGTCCGGCGGTAAAGAAAACGTCAGTGTTGTTTAATCCAGAATTTCCTAAACTTCTTTGACTCAAGAATACCCTTTGCCTATAGCTCCATGAAGCTGGAGAAACCTTTGCTGGACCAGAAGACCTTGAAGGAGACTTCGTGCTGGAGCATTCTAGAATTTGAGAGCAGGCGTGGGGGGATGGGACATACTTAGAGTGCTGATAAGGTGATAGAGTGTTGAAGTTTGGGGCGAGAGGATAGGGTAGGATTAGTCTCTCAACAGGACTCAGACTCCAGATTTTGGAAGTAAACATTGTAGGGCACACTCGTCATCCATAGCATGACCAGGAATCTCCAGGGAGGTATTTGTCTCCTGAGCTGATCTCACATGTGCACAGAGATGCTCATTTTGTCCTTAGGGAACCTGGCTCAGTGCACCGTGTTTCTGTCATGCTCATGTACTTCTTCTTGTTTCTCTTTTTAGCAGATTGTAAGTATCTTGAAGGCAGGACTCTAATCAAAACTCTGAACAACTCTGCTGAGCACTGTTACTGGTTATTCACCTACTGTGGAATAAGTGATGAAAGTGCTAAAAGACACTGTAGAGACTTGGTTTCCACTGTCCCCTTCCTTTTTCTGTAGGGTCTGAACTGAGCATCACTAACAGGGCAAACAGGAGAGTGTCCTGTTTTCCCTTGTCCCAGGTGCACCCCTCCCCCCAACATCCGCTTCGCCAGGTGGGTTTTGTGGTGCCTGCCAGGGGACATGCCCAGCAGTCTGCCTCTCTCTACTGACCACCCACCGCTGTCTCTGGGAACCCATGCGCCTGCCTCCAGAGTTTCTCTCCACCCACTCCACCTCCTAGATAAATACATATAAACGCGATTATGTTTAGAAGCCGAAGCATTTGAATAAATCAGATGCTTTTGCCCAACCCTAGAATAAAGGCTGTAGTTATTTTAATAACAACAACAACACAAATCCTGCAGTCTTCAGCTATTTCTGGATGTAGACTGGTAATTAGCATGCCATTTGTAATTCACTGCTGTCTCAGGCTGTTTCCTTGTTCCACTGCAACCCAGTTTGGGAGACTAGATTTATTTCATTTGGAAATGTGATTTTGTGGAGACCTCTAAAATGCCATCATAAGATTAATGGTTGTCTGTAGCCAAAGTTTGCCAGATCTGGTGTTTGTAGCTCAATCATTAGTTTGAGCAGCAGCTCTGTGGAGGAGCATCTAACAACTTGTTAGGATGATATTCAGTTTTCAAGCAAAGTGTTAAAAGGCAGCTGCTTCAGCAAGAACGGATGTTACCTGAAATAAATGGTACTTCAGGCGAACAGGTAGGTTTGGGATAGGTTAAGGAGGCTTTACGTTGTCTTACCTGTTTCAGTGTTATTCCTGGGACATATTTCACATTTTAGTTCATATATTAACTGATGTGCATGAAGGCCAAGTGCAGAGGGTGCCTTTTGGAAATTTATACTGCCAGAATGAAAGGAAAATGTTTGCATTTGTTCTTCTAACAGGGTAGGCAGGTGAGAAAGCTCCAGGAGACAGCCTCCCGCCATCACCGTGGTCTCTCCTTGGGGACTTCATGCTTGCTCTCCAGCTGCAGAGGGAAAAGAGGAAAATATGCAGTTACTGTTTCTGTTTTGGAGTGCTGGGACCTGCTGCCGGTTGTAAAATGAGAACTTGGCCATGGTCCAAAAGGAAAGCTTTTGGTTCCTTCTTTTTAGAAAGATTTATTGGGGAGGTAGTCTTTACTGAATAGATTGATTCTCTAGATTTCTCCAGCAGTGTGAGGCTGACTCTAGCTGCTCAGTTGACCCTATAGTTGCCAACAGTAAAGGCACAAGGCGGGCATGGGTGCAGCGTAAGGAGAGTGTGAGCCTACACACCGTCCACGGTGCTGATGCCTGCCTGGCCCTCTTGGGCTTACCCTTGGTCTTCTCATATCCCCTGAAGGGGAAATAGATTAACTTTGTCCTCTGAGGACTTCGCTTGCGATGAAGGAAAAAAGGAGTTCTTTTATAGGTGAGCTAAATTTTTTTGAACTAATTCTCTTGCCCCTCGTTTCCCAAGATGATACAAAAAAAAGAAGGAAGATAAAACAAGACAAAACAAAATAAAGCCCTTCTGTGAATGCAAAGCACATGTGTTGTTCCAACAGATCTCTTGATGAAAGGGTTTAGATAGATGAGCACTAGGTTCTAATAGGAAAGAATTAAAGTGGTTCTAATTGCTCTATAAGATATGATGATAAGAGGGAACTAGCTTAAATTGTAGAAGCCAGGTCGTCATGCAAAAATTTTGGCCTGAAATGTTAGCGAGCGCAGTTTATCACCAGGGAAAGTCATTTCTGGGAAGTTTTAGGCTGTAAAGGTAAACAGCTGGAAAAATTTGAGTACAGTTCTGTACCGTGCAAGGGACACATCCCTGTACTTCCATGCAGGTGGGTCGTCTTGGACCCCAGACAGGGTCTTTCATGCCAGGACCCCTGGGAGGGGGGTTTTGGGGCCTCCATGCTCAGCTCCAGTCTTGGTTGATGTTGTCGAAGACATTGGACCTTAGATACCGCTGGAGGCCTGGCGCAGTGCAGGCTGGGGCTCAGACCACCTACACAAGTGCTGGGGAAGAGGCTAGGGAGGGTGGTTGTCTTTCAGACTTCCTCCCCCTCCCCCTACAACAATACCAACCAGCTGTTCTCATTCCTTTTTAAAAAGATTTTATTTATTTATTTGGCAGAGAGAAACACAGCTAGAGAGGGAACACAAGCAGGGACAGTGAGAGAGGGAGAAGCAGATTTCCCACCCAGCAAGGGAGCCGGACTTGGGGCTCGATCCTGGGACTCCAGGATCATGACCCGAGCTGAAGGCAGACGCTCAACGACTAAGCCACCCAGGTGCCCCATCTGTTCCCATTTGATTAATCCAAGAGGTTTCCGCTCTTTCAGGTTTATCTAGTGCAGTTTTGAGAAAATAGATTCCATGTGTTTTAGTTTCAAATTATGATATTCAAGAATAATTTTTGTTTTCCAAAACTCCTTGTCATAGCAACAGGCTTGAGGATAGAGGATTGGTAAGTTAAGTACCATGAAGAAATATTAAGGATTCTCAGAGAATGTGGAGGGGTAAATGATGGAGGAGACAAAAAGATCATCTGAGAAAAGCGGATGCATAGTCTTCTTATACATCAGCTTGCTGATACGGAATCTGGTATAAAAGACAACTGTAATATCATGTTTAATATTATTATTTTCATTTTTATTAGGTGATATCATTACCTGGTTCAAAAATAAAATCAATTATCAAAAGGTATTCATTCAGTAGTCTACTTCTGTCTACTCTGTCCCTGTCCCCATAGTCACTGTTATTGATTCTTATGAATCTTTCTAGAATTTTCTTGTCTGTTTATAGATAAATTTGAAAATATATTAATCATCACCACCCTCCATCTATCCAAAAGGTCTCATACTGGTCTTCCTGCCCACCTTGCTTTTCATGCTTAATGTGCCTTGGAGATCCTTCAACATCAGCACATGCAAACCTTCTTTCCTCCTCATCCTTTCCTCTCCTCCATCCTGTTGACAGATGCCTGGTGTCCCATTTAATACACATCCCATAATTTATTGAACCATTAGTCCTGTGTTGATAGTTAACTTATTTCCAAATATGCTTATACAAACAAAGTACAATGAATAATGTATTTCATTTCACTTAATTTCATTGCACCTAATTACATGCAAGCATAACCTTAAGGCTAAATTCCCGGGGCGCCTGGGTGGCTCAGTTGGTTAAGCAACTGCCTTCAGCTCAGGGCATGATCTGTGATCGAGTTCCGCATTGGGCTCTCAGCTCCACAGGGAATCTGCTTCTCCCTCTGACCTTCTCCCCTCCCATGCTCTCTCTTTCAAATAAATAAATAAAATCTTAAAAAAAAAAAAAGAAAAGGTTAAATTCCCAGATTTGTAATTGTTAAGTCAGAGAGTATATGCATTTGTAGTTTTGATTAACATTGCAGTGGGTAAGGTGTCTGCTTTACCACATTCCTAGGAAAAGACCATATTACCACATTTTTGGAGTTGACCAAACAGATAGGTAGAAAGTGCTAAACGAAACAACAGAGACTTTGAACACAGAAACAAACTGAGGGACTTGGAGGGAGGGGGGTGGAGGGATGGGAGAGCCTGGTGGTGGGTACTGGGGACACCTAAAGCGTGGAGCACTGGGTGTGGGGAATGGGGAATGAATCTTGAAACACTGGAAAAAAAATTTTTTTTAGTAACAATAAAAAAAAAAATCTGTTAAAAAAAAAAAGAAAGTGCTATCTAAATGTAGTTTTAATGTACATTTCTGTTATTATGTGAAGTTGTGCATCTTTCTCGTGATTGTCTGAGCCCTTCCTATTTACGGATTGTACCTTTACCTTTTTTTCTCTCATGAATTTCTAGGTGCATTTTATACATTAGGGAAGTAAATTTTGTGATATAACTTGCAAATACTGTTTTGAAGTTTTTGTGGTTTGTCTTTTAACGGATTTTTTGCAGCCTGAAATTTCTGATGTTTGTGTGGTTATATTTGTCATTCTTTTCTTTTGTGGCTTCTGAATTTTGAGTCATAGTTAGGAAGGAATTTCCAACTTGGCTGTAGAACCACGGTGTTGTTTAGGACTGCCTGGTTGTAGAAATTCCTAAAACAACAGATTATTCAAATTATATTTGCTTTCTGTTTTATGTAATTCGCATTTGTCCTTTCTTCTTGACTTTCTCTAATATGATATATTTACTACATTTTTCCATTTCTCATAACTGGAAAGAGATTTTAATTGCCACTCAAAGTGGAAAATGAAGGGCTTGCTCTCAGTGGGATGGATTAGATTTGTGGAGGGCTATATGTGGGCCTGGGGCCTGTGAGTGGTTCTGCCTGGTGGGACCGTGGACTGTCATGGGAGGGAAATAGGGTATGACTCTGAGTGTCAGTCGTGAGTCTCAGAATGCTGGTAACAGTACCCATCGAGTAGCCTTGGAAACTCGTGAGTTGGATGAGGATGATTTGACCAAGGAAAACAGAATTCCGGATATGTCATTTTCTGTTCTCTTGCAAGCAATTACTAGGTGTCCCAAGCCTGTTATGTTTATTACTTGCAGTTCTGTTTTTCCCCATGTGAGTTTACTGAGGATTTGGAGGTCGGTTCATGAGAAGGGGTCTGAAATGACACAGTACCCGTCTCCTATGGTCTCCTTAGTACTCAATATTCATGTGGTAATGACGTTTAAGACCTTAAAAAGACAAATTAGGTGGGTCAGATAACTGATAACAGATAGACCTCTGCGAGTGATACTGTGATTTATGAGAAATACATATATTTGGTTATTCAGATGACCAAAATATATTTCTTATGCTCTTATATGTATTTGGTCTTTGTTTATAATTCCCAGTTCACAGCTTCTAAAACACTTGGAATTTCCTAAGCATTGAGAGTGATAAAAGGTATTATTTGTTATGTTGATGAGGAAACTTTTGAAGAGCACTTAAAGATGGGGGTGCTGGTAGCGAGTGGAGCCTCCCTGATGATTACAGCTTGACCTCTAGGGAGGGGAGAGGGGCTGAAAGTTGGCATAATTGCTAATGGCCAGTGATTTAATCAATGTAATGCATGCAATGAAACCTTCATAGAATTCCAAAGGACAGTGTTTGGAGAGCTTCTGGGTAGGTGAATACCCAGAGCCTGGGGAGAGTATAGCCCCTGGAGAGAGCTTGGAAGTACTGGGCCCTTGCCCCCACATCTTGCTCCAATGCATCTCTTCCTTCTGGCTGTTTCTGAGTTACATCTTTTTATAATGAAATGGCAATCTAGTAAGTAAGATGTTTTCCTGAGTTCTGTGAACCACTGTAGCAAATTAATGGAACCTGAGGAGGAGGTCCTGGGAACCTCTGATTTTATAGCTACTCAATCAGAAGTACAGGTAACAAGCTGGATTTGTGACTGACATCTGAAACCCAAGGAGGAGGTTGTGGGAGCCTCTTCTGTATAGCAGTTAGCTCAGAAGGACAGGTAACAACCTGGGCCTTCTGCAGCCGGCCCCTGAAGTGGCAGGGGGAGAACAGTGTTGCAGGACTGACCCCCTAACCTGTGGAATCTGATGCGATGTCTGAGTAGATAGCATCAGAATTGAGTTGAATTCTCCTTGGACACCCTGTTGGTGTCCAAGAATTTGCTTTCTTGTGTGGGGACCCATCTCCACATGTGCACACACACACACACACACACACACACACACACACACACACATTGGAATTGGTCTCAGAACACCAACTTGACCTCGATCACTTAGAATAAGATCTTACATACATCTTTGTGGAGTAAGCATTTTCTCTACTTGGGAGATGGGGTGAAAGTGGGGTCTGAGGGGCACTGGGAGTGATACAGGAGAGATGGGAAAGAGGGACTTTGGGATGGCTGCATTTAAGACTAAAAAATACCAGCTAGTCTATGTCTACCTTTATGAAAAATTATTTGTTCAGGATTCAGCCTGTCCCTGCTGGAACTGTTACTGGGTTTATTATTTTTGTCAACTGTAGTAAGTCTGACTTGTCCGGGGGCAGACAGCTATTTTAACTGTGCATCATTTTAAGCAAATGAAGGTGACTTTTCAGCATTAGGCTTTGAATTCCTGCCATTGGACAGCCTCAAGTAAATTCCATATGGGGCTGATTTTTGACTGTGTGGTTGCCAATTACATAGGTGTAATTGAGCAAGCCTGTTGTTTATCCTCTTCTACTTCCTCCTCTTACTCTCTTCTTCTTGCTATCCTTCATTTAGCATTTCTCCCTTGGTAAGCAAATTTAGGTAAAGGCAGTAAAATTCAGGACGGATGATTTAGCAGAGTATAGCACTGTAAGCAGCGGCAAACTTTCAGGGCTCAGGGGAAGAAGAGAGCCTGCAAGGGTGTCAGAGACCATGGATGTACAGAGAGAGACTGGGAGAGTGGAATCCTGATGACTGGGGAAGGGACAGGCAGGTGCTGTCAGAGCATCAGATGCTGCCGAGAGGTCATATAAGACAGGGACCGGATGGTGCTCATTGAATTTGGAAATTAGGAGGGCTCTGGAGAGTTTTGCCAGAGCACTTTCAGAAGCCTGGCTTTCGGGAGTTCCTTCCTCACAGACACTGTTGAATGGAAAGGCTGACCCATGGGAGGCCATTGTTTATTTAAGATCATCTGCGCTATATGAACTATTGCATAAGTTATCAGAGTTGTCATTGTTCGATATGCTGGTGTGATAAAAAATGACCATGTGACTTAACTGCCAAGCTCTTACCAAACATGAAGCTTTTTTTTTTAAAGTTCTAATTTAAATTTTTTTTTTTAAGATTTTATTTATTTGGCAGAGAGAAACACAGCTAGAGAGGGAACACAAGCAGGGGGAGTGAGAGAGGGAGAAGTAGACTTCCTGCCGAGCAGGGAGCCCGATGCGGGGCTCGATCCCGGGTCTCCGGGATCATGACCTGAGCCGAAGGCAGTCGCTCAACCAACTGAGCCACCCAGGCACCCCTCTAATTTAAATTCTAGTTAGTTACCGGTGTAGTATTAGTTTCAGGTGTACGATATAGTGATTGGGCATTTGCTTATATCACTCCTTAATCCCCATCTCTTATTTATCTCATTCCCTCCCACCTCTCCTATGGTAATATCAGTTTGTGCTCTATAGTTGAAAGTCTTTTTTTTGGTTTGCCTTGCTCTCTTTTTTTTGCTTCGCTAGTTTGTTTTGTTTCTTAATGCCACATGAGTGAAATCATATGGTATTTGTCTTTCTTTGACTCACTTGTTTTGTCCATTTTATTTTGAGTCAGAATTTATTGGGTGCTTCCTATATGTCGAGATTTGTGGTAGGTGGGGCACAAATATGAATAAGATTCCATCCCATCCTTAAGTAGCTACTCAGGGGGCTGACTTGAAGGCTCATCAGGATGGGGCAGCAGAGCCCACTCAGTGCCCTCTGATACTTTGCCTGTAGAGCCATCCTTATGTGAGAGAGCACTTGTGTCTTCTGAAAGTAGCACTGAGAGTGGTGCTGGTGGCGGTGGCGGCAGCACGAAGCTCTCATGTCCATCAGTTCTCTTTAATGTCATCGGCTCTCTTCCATTGGACTCTCTGGGACACTTGTTCTTCACGCCGTTGGTAGCACCACGCGCACTGGCCAGCAGAGCTGACCGGTTTCATCCTCAGGAGTGCAAACCACACTGAATGATGTTTTCAGTTGGTTATTACAGTGTGCTCAGGTGAGATTTTAAAATAACCTTTAGGGAGGTCTTAAGAGGTGAACATTAGGGACTGGGACAACCGGCAGTGCCTTCTGGTTTCCTTGTCTTCCTGTTTAGGAAAGACGGTAGATTAGCCTGGAGGTAGAAGAAATGCTCCCAGGCCTGATCAGGAGTTCTACATACTCAGGTTGCTTTGAAGAAAATCTCCTGAGTCATCCAGGTGCCCCTGGCTAACCTGAAAAATAAAAATCCAGAAGAAGCTCTATACTTCAAGGAACTATAAAGAAAGCACCATTAAAAAAATAAATTCAAAGTTAAAGAAACTATTGCATAATTTTCCTCTTAAAGTTATATGAATGAGATACCTTAAATAATGATAATTATAAAACCAGTGGGAAAACTCTAAGTCTCAGGTGCATTATATGTCTTATGTTTTGTTTAAGCCTAGAGCTTAAGAGATGGTCATAAAGTGATATAAAAGAAACACAAGGTTCTATTTGTGTGTGATTTTCCATTTTTTTTCCTTTACCTTTGATCTTTTTATTGATTGTTAACTATAGTAAGGGGTGGATCTGCTGTGTGTTCAGCTGTAGGGCTTGATCTGCTTATGTAAGCACTTTTGGTGATGGAGCGCTAAAGAGGGCCTCCTGCTTCATAGACAGAATTTGGGGGTTTCTAGACAGGATCTGTCATTTTGTTCATTTTCTGCTATCTCTATTCTTTGGAAGAAAGGACAAGCTTGCGGAACTTTTTGTGTCCTTATTGTCACAGGGACCTCTGTGAATCAGCACATAATGTATGGCCAACCTGTTTGGGCTGGGACGCTGCCCTCTTTTGGCCTCACAGTGGAGGCGGGAGTCAGTCATACCCTGGCTCTGTGCCACAGCCAGCTAGGGGCAGCCCCTGCTCCCTGGTGTGGTCCTAAGGGAGTGGTTATGGGCTGCAAGTACCACTCACATGTGCCCTTGACCGTTCTCTTCTTGTGGCAGATGAGCAAGCTTGGGTTGTTTTTATCTCTGTGGTGAACCTGATTTCCCCTGGTAAACAGTTGTTTAAAGGACTGTCTTCCCCCGCAGTCTTCTCCACAGTGGGAACAGGAAGTTAGTCTCCTTGGCATTTGTGTGCATTTCATTTGAACAAGAACATTTTGCACCTGTTGATGTACTGCTTTTTAATTGTTCACAGCTGTTTTCCTTTTTTTTTTTTCTCTTCTAAATTGTAAGGACAGCGAGGACAGTGATGGTTTCTGCCCATTTTTGCCTTTGCTTTCTTTATCTTGTTTAAGCTTAGAGCTTAAGAGAGATGGTAATTAAATAATACGATGCTAGTCTGCATGGCTGTGTTCTTGTTTTTTTAAAAATTTTTATTTTTTAAAATAAATTTTATTTTCTTTTTTTATTAACATATAATGTATTATTTGCTTCAAGGGTTCAGGTCTGTGATTCATCAGTCTTACACAATTCACAGCCTTTACCATAGCACATACCCTCCCCAATGTCCATCACCCAGCCACCCTATCCCTCTCACCCCTCTCCCCTCCAGCAACCCTCAGTTTGTTTCCTGAGATTAAGAGTGTCTTATGGTTTGTCTCCCTCCCCGGTCCCATCTTCTTTCATTTTTTCCCTCCCTTTTCCCCATGAGCCCCCACCCTGCCTCTTAAATTCCTCAGAGAGATTTTATGATAATTGTCTTTCTCTGATTGACTTATTTTACTTAGCATAATACCCTCTAGTTCCATCCACATAGTTGCAAATGGCAGGATTTCAGTTTTTTGATGGCTGCATAGTATTCCATTATATATGTATACACACACACACACACACACACACACACACACACCACATCTTCTTTATCCATTTATCTGTTGGCAGACATCTAGGTTCTGTCCATAGTTTGCAAACAAAAGGAGTATCTGTCCTCATGGACCTTGAGCCTGGCTCACTGGCACATGGAAGCACTCTGAAGAAAGGAGTGAAAAGGCTGTCCTCTTGGGTTTTTATGGAAGCTTCATTACAGAGTTATGATTAACTAAGTCACTGGCCATTGGCTGATTCAACCTTCAGCTCCTCTCCCTCCCTTGGTGGTCATGGGGCAGGGTGCTGAAAGTTCCAACCCTCTAATCACTTGGTTCTCCTGGCAACCAACCAGCCCCTGCCCTTGGGTGGGTGTCAGAAGTCACCTTTATGAATGACATACTCTTTCACCTTCATGGCTCTGAAGCATTTTCAGGAACTATGGGTGAAGACTACAAAAATCTGAGAAATGTATTTTGGTTATCTGAATGACCAACTATATGTATTTATTATAGTTATTGCATTACATAACAGAGCTGGTCTTTTCTCCTCTGAAAGTGAAGGCCTACTTACTGACAGTTCACAGATGAGACTTGAAAAGTGGAGGAGGGTCTCAAAGCTTGGAATAGAAACATTGGATTGTGCTTGACTTGGATTGAGAGTATGGGCAGATTCGTCCAGATAGGTAGGTGGAATTGAGTCTTATGTTTAGGTCAGATTATGTGGCTTAGTGACTGGGAATATGGAGCATGTAGGCCCAGAAGGAAGACTCAGAAGACCAAATGGGTTAGGCCAGATGTAAGTAAGTTGGACATATGTAGAGGTGAAGCCAGCAATGAGAGCTGGCAAATCCAGGTTTGTCAAATGCCCCAGGAAATGTTCAGAGTTGCAGTCAGAGCAGGGTAGTGTATGCAGTGAGTCTGGGTAGAACTCTGATGGATAGCTGACATAATTGGATCCTGCTTATCTGGGCTTTTAAATCAGCAGCTACTTAGCCATGTGACTTTAAGGGCTTTTAGAGTGACTTCAAAAAGAAGAGAGATTTCTGGATAGGACAGAGCTCCAAAGATGAAAGCTAGTAGTTCATTTCTGCTCTTAGTGAAAGTGGAGTAGCTTATAAGTCAACTTTGCCACAAAGCTATCTAGAAAACATGGACAAAGAACAAAAATGGTGGCCAGGACTTGAGGGACCAGCGTACTGAAGAGAAGGGAGGCATACTCATCAAGCCAACATTCTGTGATACTTTTCTCCTTGAGATATTTGCTGGTTTATAAGGGCTCTGGGAATTGAAAGGCAAAGAAATCAAACCAGAAGTGTTTTCCAAGAAGTTGGGACCATAATGGAACTGTTGGCAGTCTTATGCAGAGACAAAACTTGGAGTTGAAGCTACAAAGAGTGTGTGGACTTAAGAGGTTGGGATCTGGGAGAGAAGGGAAGAATGTTAAGCTGAGCCCACTAATCTGTACCGCTATTCTCTTCAAGGCATTTGCAGATGTGTAAACAGCTCAGAAGCTAAGAAGTGAAGAGAAAGCTGTTCTTTTTTTTTTTTTTTTTAAAGATTTTATTTATTTGAGAGGGGGAGAGAGAGAGAGCAAGTGAGCCACAAGAGCAGGGGGAGGGAAAAGCAGACTCCCTGCTGAGCAGGGAGCCCAATGTGGGGCTCCATCCCAGGATGCTGATATCATGACCTGAGCTGAAAGCAGCACTTAACCTACTGAGCCACCCATGCACCCCTAGAGAAAACTATTCTCAAAGGCTGGGAGGCTAAGCAGGCAGTGTCAGGGATCTGAGGAAACAAAATTTGGAATTTAGGACTTGCAAAGGAAAAGGAGAGCTGGTAAGCACCCTAGAATTTCTGCTTGGGCCTGACCTCACCCAGAAGTAAGATTAACTTTGAAATCTAGCATCCTTCACAAAAGACTGAAATGTTGCTTTGAACCAGTTTAACTCAGAGTGGATTATAGTGATCTGTCCCTATTGTAACGGCCTGCCAGAAAGCAAAAATAAATCCTCTCTGAAGAATAACATCAGCCAGAATCTCAGATTGTCTCGCTAGTTTTTGATATGCAATGTCTGGCATTCAATGAAAAATCAACAAGAATGCTAGGAAATAGGGCCAAATGATTAAAAGGAAAAAAAGTAAAAACTAATGCTGAAAACAGCAACAGGTGATCCAGCTATTAAAATAATTAGATATGAATTTTATTTTTTTTTTTTTAAGATTTTATTTATTTATTTGACAGAGAGAGAGATCACATGTAGGCAGAGAGTCAGGCAGAGAGAGAGGAGGAAGCAGGCTCCCTGCCGAACAGAGAGCCTGATGTGGGCCTCCATCCCAAGACCCTGAGATCATGACCTGAGCCAGAGGCAGAGGCTTTAACCCATTGAGCCACCCAGGCGCCCCTAGGCATGGATTTTAAAAGAGCTGTCATTAATATGTTCAAGAAAGTAGTTGGGAATTTCACAAATGAAATGGAACGTATTAAAAAAGGACCCAGGGCGCCTGGTAAATAATAAATTTGATAGCAGATTGGACATGGGAAATTAGCAAACTCTGCAATATAGGCCACTAGAAAATATCCAGATTGAAACAGAGAGAGAAAAAAGAGTGGAAAAATAGAGGGGCGTAGGAACCATATGAGACATGGTGAAATGACCCAGGACGTGTGTAAGTAAAGAGAAATGATGAGAGAAGAGACAGATCGGGGCAAAAGCAATGTTTGAAATGATACTGTTTGACAATTAATTCCAAACTGTATGAAGATATTAAGTCAGAGATTCAAGAAGCTCTACAAACTCCAAACATGATAAATACAAAGAAAACCACACCTAACATCATAATAAAACCAAAACACAGAGAAACTGTTAAAAAGCAGCCAGAGGGTTCTCCAGCTAGGTCCCAGCAGAATGGCTCCCACAAAGAAGGGTGGTGAGAAGAAGGGCCATTCTGCCATCAACAATGTAGTGACCAGAGAATATACCATCGACATTCACAGGTGCACCCAAGGGGTTTCAAGAAGTGTGCTTCTTGGACACTCAGAGAGATATGAAAATTTGCCAGGAAGAATAAAGGAATTCCACATGAGTACATTGACATCAGGCTCAACAAAGCTGTCTGGGCCGAAGGAAGAAGGAATGTTCCATACTGTATCCATGTGCAGTTGTCCAGAAAATCTAACAAAGGATGAAGATTCACCAAACAAACTCTATACGTTGATTACCTATGTACCTGTCACCACTTTCAAAAATCTACAGACAGTTAATGTGGATGAGAGCTCACTGCTGATTACCAAATAAAGGTATAAAAACTGCTGTAGGGGAAAAGCACATATTCTCTTAAAAGGGCTACTGTAAGACTGGGAGTAGACTTTTCCACAAAAACAATTGAAATGAGAAGACCAATGAAATGATCTTTAAAGTGGTGAAGAAGGTAACTGTCAGTCCAGTTCTCTTCCCAGTGAAAATATCTTTCAAGATGAAGCCAGCCATAAGAGACTCTTAATCTCAGGAAACAAACTGAGCATTACTGGAGGGGCTGGGAGGGATAAGGTGGTGGGGTGATGCACATTGCTGTGAATTGTGTAAGACTGATGACTCACAGACCTGTACCCCTGAAACAGATACTAAAAAAAAAATGAGGGCAACCGGAGGACATTTTCAGACAAAAGCAGAGAGAATTTGTCACCAGAAGACCCATCGTAAAAGCAATATTAAGGAGAATTCTTTTAGACAGAAGGAAAAATGATTCCAAATGGAAGCATGGAAATACAGGAAGAAATGGAGAGTAACAAAAATAATAGCTGTGTAGAAAATCCTACATGAATATTGACTATAGAGCATCAATAACAAAATAATATCTTGTATATGCCTTAATTTAAAAAATACTTCATTGGGGCACCTGAGTGGCTCAGTTAGTTAAGGATCTGCCTTCTGTTTGGGTTATGGTCCTAGTGTCTTGGAATTGAGCCCTGCAAGGGGCTCCTTGCTCAGTGGGGAGCCTGCTTCTCCCTCTCCCTCTGCTGCTCCCCCTACTTTTGCTCTCTCTCTGTCAGTCAAATAAATAAAATCTTTTAAAAAAATACTTCATTGGCAAAGAATGCTAACAAGCGGGTCAAATCTTGTTGCTGGTAGAGGGTCTTACCTTGATATTGATGGCTGCTGACTGATCAGAGTGGTGGTTGCTGAAGGTTGGGGGTGTCGGTGGCGATTTCTTAAAATAAGACCGCAGTGAAGCTTGATTCACCAGTTGACTCTTCCTTTCACAAGTGATTTCTCTGTACCATGTAATCCTGTTTGAAAGAATTTTACCCACAGTAGGACTTCTCTAAAAATTAGAGTTGGTCTTTCCAAACTTTGCCACTGCTTTATCTACTAAGTTTATGTAAAATTCTAAGTCCTTTGTTGTCACTTCAATAATCTTCACAGTATGTTTACCAGGAGTAGCTTCCATCTCAGAAAACCACTTTCTTTGCTCACCCATAAGAAGCAACTCCTCACCCACTCAGGTTTTGTGGAATTGCAGCAATTCAGTCACCTCTTCAAGCTACACTTCTAATTGTAGTTCTCTTGTCATTTCTGTCATGTCTATAGTTACTTCCTGCATTGAAGTCTTGAACCCCCAAGGTCATCTGTGAGGGTTGGAATCAGCTTCTTCCAAACTCCTGTATATGTTGATATTTTGACCTCCTCCCACGAATCATGAATGTTCTTTATGGCATCTACAATGGTGAATCTATTCCAGACGATTTCGATTTGCTTTGTTCACATCCATCCAAATGATCACTATGTATGGCAGCTATTGTCTTATGAAATATATTTCTTAAATATTAAGACTTGAGAGTTGAAATTACTCCTTGAACCTTGAGCTGCAGAATGGATATTATATTAGTAGGCATGAAAACAATGCTAATCTCATTGTGTATCCGCATCAGAGCTCTTGAATGACCAGGTGCATTGTCGGTGAGCAGTAATATTTTGAAAAGAATTTTTTCTGAGCATAGGTCTCAGTAGAGGGCTATAAATAGATGTGCTGTCATTGTGGCTTTGTTGTTTCATTTATACAGCACAGGCAGAGAGGATTTGGGGTAATTCTTAAGGGTGCTAGGATTTTCAGAATGACAGATGACCATTAAATTCAACTGAAAATCACTGGCTGCATCAGTCCCTAACAGGAGAGTCAGCCTGAACTTTGAAACTTTGAAGTCAGGCATTGACTTTTCCTCTCTAGCTATGAAAGTCCAAGATAGTATCTTCTAATATAAGGCTGTTTTGTACATTGAAGATCTGTTGTTTTATGTAGCCTCCTTCATGAACTATCTTAATTTGATCTGCATAAATGGCTCTACTTTTTTTTTTTTAATTTTTAAAGATTTTATTTATTTATTTGACAGAGAGAAATGCAGTGAGAGAGGGAACACAGCAGAGGGACTGAGAGAAGGAGAAGCAGGCTTCCCGCTGAGCAGGGAGCCTGATGTGGGGCTTGATCCTGGGTCTCCAGGATCATGACCTGAGCCGAAGGCAGTCGCCCAACCAACTGAGCCACCCAGGCGCCCCAAATGGCTTTACTTCTACATCAGCACTTGTGCTGCGCCTTGCCCTTTTATGTTATGGAGACGTCTTCTTTCCCTAAACTTCACGAACCAACGTCTACTTGTTTCGAACTTTTCTTTTGCAGCTTCCTCACCTCTCCCAGCCTTCATAGAATTGAAGCGAGTTAGGGCCTTGCTCTGGATTAGGCTTTGGCTTAAGGGAATGTTGTGGCTGGTTTGATCTATCCAGATGCTTAAAACTTTCTCCATATCAGCAATGTGGCCGTTTTGCTTTCTTATTATCCATCTGTTCAGTAGAGTTGCACTTTTAATTTCCTTCAAGAACTTTTCCTTTGTATTCACAACTTGGCTAAATGTTTTGTGCAGGATGCCTTGTTTTTGGCCTGTCTTGGCTTTTGACATGCCTTCCTCAGTAAGTCAGATCATTTTCAGCTTTTGATTTACAGTGAGAGATGTACAACTTTTCCTTTCTCTCGAGTATCTAGAGGCTGTTTTAGGGTTATTTATTGTCCTAGACTCAATATTGTTGTGTCTCAGGAAATAAGAAGGCCCAAAGATGGGGAGAGAAATGGGGGAACATTTAGCCAGTAGAGGAACAAGAACACACAACACTTACTAAGTTTGCTCTCTTATATGGGTATGGTTTGTGGTGCCCCAAAACAATTAAAATAGTAACATCAAAGATCATTGATCATAGATCACTGTAACAATAACAAATGTAATAATGATGAAAAATCTTGACGTTTTGTGAGAATTACCAGCACGTGACAGACAGAAATGCAATGAGCAAATGCTATTGGAAAAGTAGCACCTGGCGGCGCCTGGGTGGCTCAGTTGGTTAAGCGACTGCCTTCGGCTCAGGTCATGATCCCGGAGACCCGGGATCGAGCCCCACATCGGGCTCCCTGCTTGGCGGGAAGCCTGCTTCTCCCCCTCTCACTCCCCCTGCTTGTGTTCCCTCTCTGGCTGTGTTTCTCTCTGTCAAATAAATAAAATCTTTAAAAAAAAAAAAAAAAAAAGAAAAGTAGCACCAATGGACTTGCTCGATGTAGAGATGCCACAAACTTTCAATTTGAAAAAAATTGCAGAGCAGAATAAAACAAGGTATATCTCTAAATTAGGAGTTTATGTTGTAATCTCTAATCATCAAAATAATAATGATGTATAACTAAGGGGATAATAGAAGGGAAATTAAATGATGAAAAGTAATTGAGGAATCAAAAAGAAAGTTAGAAAGGAGAGAGAAAAAAACATGTGGGACAAATAGAAAAATAACGACATGGTCAGTTTCTAATTAAATATATTATTACATGAAATGCAACTGGACTAGATACTTCATTTACCCAACAATGGTTGTTGATCTGAATATTAAAAAAAAATGTTGCTTACAGTATACATACCTTAAATAAAGGGGTACAGAAAAGTTGAAACTAAAAGGATGGAAAAAGAAAGAACATGCTGGGGTGCCTGGGTGGCTCAGTTGGTTAGGCAACTGCCTTCGGCTCAGGTCATGATCCCGGAGACCCGGGATCGAGTCCCACATCTGGCTCCCTGCTCGGCGGGAAGCCTGCTTCTCCCTCCCTCACTCCCCCTGCTTGTGTTCCCTCTCTGGCTGTGTTTCTCTCTGTCAAATAAATAAAATCTTAAAAAAAAAAAAAAAAAAAAACTGGGAAGATTTAATGCTCAGGTCAGGAGGCCTGGCTCCGGATCACTCTGCTGAATTATTATTATTATTTTAAATACTAATTTTGTAAATAAAAGAATTCTTGACCTACACTTCCAAATGTAGGAAGGGGTAAAAACCAAAACCAAACCAAATGGACTGGTTCGTGTGCCATTTAAACCTTTTTGTTTTGACTCGGGAACAGTGGCACCTTGTGTGGCCACAGAGCCTT
The DNA here is from genome assembly GCA_004023965.1 of Spilogale gracilis. NCBI lineage: Eukaryota > Metazoa > Chordata > Mammalia > Carnivora > Mephitidae > Spilogale > Spilogale gracilis. Next base: position 70,266 of record PITA01005397.1, read on the forward strand.
TGTTACTTCCTTTTTTAAAAATTTTTATTTAAAGATTTTTTAAAAAAATTATTTATTAATTTATTTGACAGAGAGAGAGATCACAAATAGGCAGAGAGGCAGGCAGAGAGAGACAGGGGGGAAGCAGGCTCCCCACTGAGCAGAGAGCCCGACATGGGGCTCAATCCCAGGACCCTGAGATCATGACCTGAGCGGAAATGCAGAGGCCCAACCCTCTGAGCCACCCAGGCGCCCCAAGATTTTTTTTTTTTTTAATTTGAGATAGAGAGCATGAGAGGGGAGAAGGTCAGAGGGACAAGCCGACTCCCTGTGGAGCTCGGAGCCCGATGTGGGACTCGATCCTGATCCTGGGAGTCTGGGATCATGACCTGAGCCTAAGGCAGTTGCTTAACCAACTGAGCCACCCAGATGCCCAGAATCTTCATTACTTTTGATGGTATACTGAGTACCCACTCTCTGATGAGATAATGAACTTTATTGCCTATCATATCAGAAATCATTTTGTGGGAGTGCCTGGGTGGCTCAGTTGTTAAGGGTCTGCCTTCGGCTCAGGTCATTATCTTAAGGCCTTGCAGGAAGCCTGCTTCTACCTCTCTCGCCCCCCCTGCTGCTTGTGTTCCATCACTTGCTATGTCTTTCTCTGTCAAATAAATAAATAAACAAAATCTTTAAACAGAAAATTTTTTTGTGGCTTTCCGTTTCAAGTCTCTTAGTCTCTTAGATGCATTTCTGTCTGCCCATCCTGCTTTCAAGTTTGTATTAATCTAATCAGGCAGAATGTGCTACAAAAAGTTTTATGCTAACATAATCCAGTTGCCTCTACTTAATTTTTACTTTTATGCTATGTCTAACCTAGAGGGAACCTTTTAAACTAAAATATTTACAGTGCATCCTCTGGCTTAGGGAAGAGACCGTTTCTTTTTTTTGTTTTGTTTTTTTACTTTATTATTATTTTTTTAAACACCTCATTGGAATCTGTTGCTTTCATCCCAGGATTGCAGCAGGAACAGAACTCCCGAGTCTCTTGGTACAGTTAGTTTCCTTCAGTTGAACAAATTCCCTCTGACAAGGGGTATTACCCTGACAGTGCTTGAACTCTTTTAGTATTAGAAAATTCACCACTTCAGGAGAGAGCATAATCCTATTTCTGGACAGCTCTAATTTTGGAAACCTTGTCTTTATATGGAGGTGAAAATCTGTTTTTGTAATTCTCATCAGATCGACTAGGCGGAGGCTTACGGAATTACTGCTGCCCATGGGTAACAGGGCAGGGAGCAAGCAGTAAGCCAGGGGGAGACCAGCGTAATTTGGAGTTTGAAGATGTTTCTTTTTTTTTTTTTAAGATTTTTTTATCCATTTATTTGACGGAGAGAGAGAGATCACAAGTAGGCAGAGAGGCAGGCAGAGAGAGCTTAGGAAGTAGGCTCCCCCACTGAGCAGAGAGCCCAACACAGGCCTCGATCCCAGGACCCCGAGATCATGACCTGAGCCGAAGGCAGAGGCCCTAACCCACTGAGCCACCCACGCGCCCTGAAGATGTTTCTTGACTTCAGTATTTCCTTGGACGTGTGGTAGATGCCGGCAGCATCGGGTGGGCCATGTCCAAGCGTAAAGCCCAGTGTTACATAGCCCACGGTTTGGGGATCCTTTAGGATGTGGCCCTTCTCTGCGAAGCCTCACCTGCGACTGTGAATGAAATGATTTCTAGTAAAATCAGGGAAAAGTAATTTGGAGGTAGTGAGTAAGCACAGTATTTTAGTAAGCCAAAATGAGCTCTTTTAAGTGGGCATAATTTGACATACTCCGTTTTGTGGTTTCTTTTCAAAGCCTTTTGTCCCCTGCTCTCCCTCCATGTTTATAAAGTCAACAAGCAAGAAGGTAGTTAATTTTCATCCTGAGCATCTTTTAGGGTTCTGAGAGATTTAGCTCCTCCCCCTCCTTTTTTAAGATTTTATTTATTTGATGGAGAGAAACACAGCCATAGAGGAAACACAAGCAGGGGGAGTGAGAGAGGCAGAAGTAGGCTTCCCACTAAGCAGGGAGCTTCATGCGGGGCTTGAACCGGGGACTCCAGGATCATAACCTGACCTGAAGGCAGACGCTTAACAACTGAGCCGCCCTGTCACCCCTAGTTCCCCCATTTGTTATCTGTCCTAGTGGACAGGCAGTTCATTGAACAATGGTTTATTTGCTACCCTTGTACCTCTGAGTCTGCATACTTAGGAACCACTTCTCACCACAGAAATCTGTTCATTATTTGGGCCCCTTTTTAGCTTCCTTCTGAAAGTTACTACTCTGTGATCTCAGATGTGTAACAGACATTTTCAAACTTGTTTCTATGCGTGGTTTTTTAAAAAGTTGTAGTTTGTTTGGCTTTTAGTGGCTATTTAATTGTTCTCTTTTGTACTTTTATAAGTCTCCTTCCAATTTTAAGTGGTTGTTTATATAGCTCTCAATTAGTTTCTTTGTGGTCTTCTGTTTTCTAGTCTTTTCCATACAGTTTTACAGCTGTCAGATTTGGATAATTATAGTAGTGACTTTTCTTTCAAAAATAATGTATTAAGAATAAACCCGAAATCTTAAAATCTTTCTTTGTGAAGAAAACAGTGAAAGGCAGTATAGTTATATTTAGAACTTAAAAAACAAACAAAAAACTGTGCTTGTTCCCTTTAGTTACCACATAAAATAGTAATTCACAGCATGGAAAACTTAATCCTAAGTCGAAAATCAAGTGGTCCAGTCGGCTTCTGTTTTGTATTGCCACACACTTCCATAATTTGACAGTTACTCTCTGTGAAAAATTGTATTTTCCTTCTTGATTTTTTTGTTTGTTTGTTTTTCTGAATAAAAGGAATTTACTTCAAACCTCCTTTTGAACATGGCACTCTCTTCTTTTTGTAGTCAACATTATACCTTCCTGATTTTGGATAATGTAAATTTGTGTCATGTAAAGACTTTGATTCAAAATTTTCCTTTTCTTCCCAGGCACTTACGAACAGGAGTCGTGGAGTGAGAGCTGCTTTCTTTCAGACTCCTCAGAAAATAGTTTGTTCTTTAGAAGATGTTCTTTTAAGAAATATCTCGCTGTGTGTTTTTGTTTTTCTAACTACATGTTCTTTGTGTGTTTGCTTTCATCAGGGATGCTCCTTTTTAATCATAACTCCTAGAAATGAGAACTTGTGCTGTAAAATGGCAGGGACTAGCAATCAGGAGAGGAATGGATATTTTTAAATGACAATTTAATACAGGGGTGTAAGGACTGTCTAGCTAGATAATTTTTGTGTCCTAAGCAGGAAACAGAGTAAATATGTGAGTGTTCTTTGCTTCCCCCCTGAGCTCCCCCCCCCCCCTTAAATCATGTATCACAGGGTCAGGGCTAGAGTAAGATACCAACTTAAGGAGGTACCAAAAATTTATTATCAGTCATAAAGAATGCTTTGAAAAATCAAAATTATGACCATAGTCCATGGTGAACAAAATATTAAAAATTTAAGTAAACACAGAATCAGTATTGCTGGTATCCTTTTGCTTCAGGCAACAGTATGCCTTAATACTGAAACACCTTCTTTGTTGTACCAGTTTTGTTAAGTTAACCTCATCTCAATTTTTCTTGTTGGTTTTGTTGTGGATGATTTGTATATGCATTTTAAAGGGTCTGAATTATATGCCTTTCCTTATATTTATCTTGGAGAAGTAAAAAACAGTGAAACAGTGAATGGTTTTACCACTAAGCTTTCTAGGGGTGTTTAAGTAAATTTTTTGAAAATATCTTAATATATCACCACAAGCAGAAATGTCTAGTAATGTATTATATGTACTATTGTAAATTTCACATTTATACTTTGATGGTTTTACTAAGATGAATACTTCATTCTATTTTAGTTGTATGATTGGAATTCTTTCTTGATTGTGTATCAAGAAAAAAGAAGATTTGGTTTCTGATAAGATATAAATATTCAGCATATGGGATCAGATTTCTTGGGAATGATGTTAAATGTATAATAGGGCATAAGGGTTTCTAGTGACTGTTTTGGAGTATTTTGTTAACCTCTATTTTTTTAAAAAAGACATGTATTTGAGAGAGAGAGAGAGCGCGCGCGTGCGCGTGCTTGTGTGTGAGTTGGGGGATGGGCAGAGAAAGAGAATCTTCCAGCTGATTCTTGCTGAGCATGGACGGACTCCACCACAGTCTCGATCTCACAACCTGTGGGATCATGACCAGAGCCGAAACCAAGAGTTGAATGTTTAATCAACTGAGCCACCCAGGTGCCTTTATTAAACTCTTTATATTGATATTGTAATAAACAAGGAAAGAAATAAGGTCAGGTAGTGATGTAATCTTCAAAAGGATGTCAGAGTTAGCATGCCAAATCTTGAAAAAGAATTGTATGTCTTTAGCTTCATTAACCACATTGGACACAATGTATTTTTGAGGGAGCAAGGTTCAGAAATGACTTACTTCATATTTATTGAGCATCTACAATATATATAGAAGAGTGACAGAAATGGGAAAGAGGGAGAAGGAGCAGACTTGTGGGTTTAGATGGTGGCTTCGGTTTCAGGCATTTTGATTTTGAGGACAAGGTGGGACATCCATCTAGGGCACTGGAAAGGCTGGCATGGAACACAGCCAAAGGTCTGTAACCTTGAGGACCAATCGTGCAAAGTGAGATTTGAAATCATAGGTATAGATATCCGTGGGAGGTCAATGGGAGAGCAAAGAGGACTGAGAGAAGACTGAGAGTGTAGATCCTGGAGAGTGCAGAAAGCCCATGAACTGCTCTAGTCAAAACTCCACCCAATTCACCTCAATACAGTGGAAATCCAGACCCCAAACCAATAACCAGCACAAACTCCTCCCCTCATCCTGCTGGCCAGTTTGTCCTTCTCTTTGTAGCTCACCTTCACTAATGGGGTGTTTAGCACTCTCTTTATTTCCTCATGTCCTGTTTATTTTTTAGTTGCTTGCAATTTAGCGTCATCCTCTGCATTTCACTGAAATTGCTTTCATGGTAACCTTCCTGTTGGCAGATCATTTTGTATACTCTTAAGGCCTGTTCTACTGGACTTCTTTGTTGCATTCAGCTCTGCTGAGTACTCAGTCATCTTGAAACTTCCATGTAGTTTCGAGCAAACCTCAGTATCGTCATCTGTAAAATGGGGATAGCACTACATTCCTCCAGAGGTTATATGTGGTTAAATGAGACAATATATTTAAATGTTTATTATACATACCAAATGCTTTAATAATAATAATAATAATAATAATACAGTAAACACTGTATTCTTATCATCATTGTCATCATTACTACTATTATTAATAAACTACTTCTTTGATATCTTATTTGGTATTGATCCTTCTTTGTACCTTAAAAGTTAGTATCTTGTCATGGGCCCGTTGCTCTTCTGTTTGATTTTCATCTGTGGGCTAATGACTCCAACGTAGATCTTCATCTCCCTGAACTTCTGATTGGTTATTCTGTTGTCTTCTAAATAAATGATGCTGTAAATATACTGATAATAACAATAGTGATGGTGCTTGAACCACTTTTCTAAAGAGTTGTGTCGACCCATGAATTCTCACCACAGCTGTGTGAAGTTATTGTAGCACAGAGTTTAGCCCTTAACTGAGAACAAATACTTGTGTCAGAGAAGAATATGGTGCTGCTGAAATTAAGGAAGGAGCTGTGAGGAGTGGACTGGCAGCAGCATCACCGTGTGGAAAGGTTAATATTGGATAAGGACTGGCTGAGAACGAGTCTTCCAAATGGGAAGAAGGGAATCATTGAAGAGCAGTTTTAGGCAAGTCTTCAAAATGTAAGCTCAATTTCAAAGAAGTTGGAAGAGCAAGGTGGGAATAAAGGAGATTTCCTATGATGCATGAATTTTTTTTTATTTAAAGATTTTGGTGTCAAATGAAAGTAGTACTAGATTGCCTTGTAGGATGAAGGAAGGTTTGTTTCTAAAGACAGGGTGACATAAGCTCATTTTAAAGAGAAAGAAGTGGCTAATGGATTTTGAGAAACTGAAAGTGCTGGAAACTGGATCTCTGCAATGGCCCAATGACCTGAGGAACACGTTGCAGAAAAAGAGGTGTTTTCCAACTCATAGGCCTCACTGGGTTCCCACATGGGGTATTGAGAGTCCAACACGTCATGGCCCTCTTGCTTTGCTTTTGGGCGTGCCATCACTGTGATTTGTAGTATTGTCCTTATCCTTTGACAGCAGGGGGACTTAACATTTATTGAGCATCTACTTTGTGTTTAAGGGCTAGTCTGATATCTTCACAGCTCTGTGGAATATATTAATTTTGTTCACTTTTAACTTTAACTTTTTGAATATGCTTTATCGTCAGCTGGATTAAAAGCATATAAAAACATATTTATTGAATAACTTTCCTCCTCTCCTTATTCTCCATCTGTCAAATTCTCGCACTCCTCGATTCTTAACTGTTTTTATCATTATCCTGAAATTTTAAGCATATAAATCAAATATGAAGTATATTGTTATTTACCTTTTATGCCCACATTATAGATTTTGTACACACTATTTTAAACCTTGCTTTATTTCACTTAACAGTTCATCTTGAAAATCCTCATATATTAGTTCACAGAGAGTGGCCTCATTATTTTTTAATAGCTTCATAGTATTGACTGGCATAGGATTGAATGGATATATGGAATTTATTTACCCAATGCCATATAAACAGATAAACATCTATTTGTATCTGGTCATTTGGTATTATTACAAATGATGCTAAACTGATTATAGGAATATATATATATATATATTCCTTTATGTAAATGCACGTTTCCAGCGTGTGTTACCAGAGTGAAATTGCTGGGTTAAAAGTATATGCATAAAAAAACAGTACATGCTTTTTTGGGCACCTGGGTGGCTCAGAGGGTTAAGCCTCTGCCTTCCACTCAGGTCATGATCTCAAGGTCCTGGGATGCAGGCCCATGTCACCTCAGGCTCTCTGCTCAGCAGGGAGCCTGCTTCCTCCTCTTTCTCTGCCTGCCTGTCTGCCTATTCGTGATCCTCTCTGTCAAATAAATAAATAAAATCTTTTTAAAAAGTAGATGCTTTTTTTAAATTTTGAGCTATTATTACCAGTGCTTTTCCAAACTAGGCTTGTACCAATTTGCATCATAATTAACAGTATACTGGAGTCCTCATCATACTTCTTACTGATTTCTAGGGGTTCTTCATATTATGTGGGAGATTAAGCTTTTTGCTGTGATATGAATTACAAATTTCCTTCTAGTTTTTCATTTGTGTTTTACGTTACTTACTTTCCCACCCTTCCGTGCATAAGATTCTGATTTCATGTCGTCAGATCTGTCAATCAAATCTTTCTTTCTTTTTTTTTTTTTAGATGTTTATTTATTTATTTGACAGAGAGAAACATAGCCAGAGAGGGAACACAAGCAGGGGGAGTGAGAGAGGGAGAAGCAGGCTTCCTGCCGAGCAGGAAACCTGATATGGGGCTCGATCCCAGGTCTCCAGGATCATGACCTGAGCCGAAAGCAGTCGCCCAACCAACTGAGCCACCCAGGTGCCCCCAAATCTTTCTTTTACAAAGTTTTAGAATCATAGTGAGGAGGGTCTTCTGAAATTAAAAAGGAATTTTCTCATGCATTCTTCCATTAACTTAAAGGCTTTTTAAAAAAACCATTTGAATCTCTCATCCATTTGGATTTTATCCTGCTGTATATAAATTATTGATCCATTTTTTCCAGATTATTAGCTAATTCTACTACCATTTATTGCAGTCTTTTAGTCTGTGATTTGAAATGCTACCTTTATCTGTGCTAAGTTACCATTTGTATTTGGATCTAGTTTTATATGAATTCATTGGTCTGCCTCTTTTCTCTTTTCATCACTCTTCATTTATTTAATCTCTTAATTGCTGTGGCTTTATTCATGTGTTAATATCTGATATTGTTTCCTACCACCTCCAGTTTCCTTGTTTGTACTTTTTGTTAATTTTTCCATCTTAGCTTTAGAATCAAACTTGTAATAGTTGGAAAAAGAAGTTGATATTTATTGGGGTCATGATAAAAGCGTACATTTTGGAGAATTGACATCTTCATGGTGTTGAGTCTTCATTTCCTAGATCATGGTGTATCTTTCCATTTGTTCAAGTTTTCCTTCTTTGACCATCAGTTGTATTTTAAAGTTTTCTGTATACAGATCTTATTGGTGTTTAATTTTGGAAACACGATTTTTTTTATTGCTACTATAAGTAGGTTCTGATTATTTGTAGCAGTATTTCCAACCATTTTCTTGCAATTTCCAGGTATATAATCATATTATTTGCAAATAGCCATTGCTTACCTTCTGTTTTCCATTTTTTAACAGAATCTTCAGTTTTGTTTTAAACAGTTATTACATCATTTTGGCTAGTACCTCCAGTAGAGTATTAATTAAACACATTGGTGGTTGGAAGTATCCTTATCTTATTGGTAGCCTTGCATCTTATGTTTCTCTATTAAGTCTGATCAGTGTAATTAATTATAGAAATAAGCATATGATATTAAAATATATTTTTGTTTCCTGGGCACCTGGGTGGCTCAGTTGGTTAAGTGTCTGCCTTTAGCTCAAGTCATGATCCCAGTGTCCTGGGATCAAGCCCCACATAGGGCTTCCTGCTTCTCCCTGACCTTCTGCTGCTCTCCCTGCTTGTGATCTCTTTCTCAAATAAATAAATAAAATCTTTGAAATAAAAAAAAATGTTTTTGTTTCCTAAGTAATTACACTTGATCACATTATACTGTTATTTGATATTGGATAATTCTTTATGATTTTTTTAACTGAATTTAGTAAGTGAATAGTCTACTTGTTTTGGTATCAATTGTCATATATGTATATGGTTTATAAAAATAGGCAATTTATCAATTCTCCCTTCTGGAGTTGTATAGATAGTTGACTACTGTAGTAAAACTGGTTTGGCACTATTTAAGGGAGTAACTTTTTTTTTTTAACCTAGTTACTTTTCTTTCTTTCTTTTTTTCTTTTTTAAAGATTATTTTATTTATTTATTTGACAGAGAGAGAGAGATCACAAGTAGGCAGAGAGGCAGGCAGAGAGAGAGGAGGAAGCAGGGTCCCTGCCAAGCAGAGAGCCCAATGCAGGCCTCGATCCCAGGACCCTGAGATCATGACCCGAGCTGAAGGCAGAGGCTTAACCGACTGAGCCACCCAGGCGCCCAGGGAGTAGCTTCTAAAAAACCTTCTCTACTTTTTTTTAATGTGAAAGTTAATTAATATATTTTTGCTATCAGTTTTGGTAAATTATATTTTCCTGGAAACTTATTTCATTCATAATTTCAAATTTGTTTGTATCAAGTTGAGCAACAAACCCTTTAGGGATTGAATTTTTTCCTTTTTGAATAGATTTTCTTCTTTTTTTTTTTAGAGCAATTTTAAGTTCACAGAAAAATTGAGTAAAAGTTACAGAGATTTCTCACATACTTCCAGCTTCTGTATAGCACAGCTGACCATTACCATCCCACACTGATGAACCTATATTGACATGTGATTATTACCCGAACTCCATGGTTTACGTTATGGTCCACTCTTAGTTTTGTACATTCTGTGGGTGTTGACAAATGTGTAATGACATGGATCTACCATTATAGTATCGTACGGTTTTATTGCCCTAAAATCCTCTGTGCTCTACCTATTCTTTCCTCCTTCCCTTAACCCTTGGTAACTGCTGATTCTTTTATTGTCTCCATAGTTTTGCCTTTTCTTGAGTGTCATAAAATTGGAATCCTATAATAAGTAGCCTCTTCAGATTGGCTTCTTTCACCTAGTAATACTCATTTAACTTGCCTCCATGTCTTTTCATGGCTTTATGGCCCATTTTCTTTAAATGTTGATTTAATATAGCACATTTTCTTTAAATGCTAATTTCTTTAAATAATAATCCATTGTGTGGGTGCACCATAGCTCATTTATATGTTTACCTATTGAAAGATATCTTGGTTGCTTCCATGTTTTGGCAATGTTGAATAAACTGCTGGAAACATCTGTGTGTTTGTTTTTGGGTGGATATAAGATTTCAGTTCATTGGGTATATACTAAGGAGTATAGTTGCTGGGTTGTATGGTAACAGTATGTTTAATATGTAAGAAAATACTGTCTTGCAAAATGGCTATACCATTTTGCATTCCAACCAGAAATAAATGCAAATTCCTATTACTCCATATCTTCACCAATATTTGATGATGTTAGTATTTTGAACTTGGCTACTGTAATAGATCTGTAGTGTTATCTTGTTTTAATTTGCAGTTCCCAGATGACTTATGATATGGAGCATCTTTGCATCAGTTTACTTGCCATCTTTGTATCTTCTTTGGTGAAGTGAGTGTCTGTTCAGGTCTTTTGCCCATTTTTTAAGTCAGGTTTGTTTGTTTCCTATTGTCAAGTTTTAAGAGTTCTTTATATATTTGTATAACAATACTTCATCAGACATGTCTTTTACAAATTTTTCTTCCAGTGTGTAGACTTGTTTTTCATTCTCTTGTCTTCACAGAGCAGAAGTTTTAAATTTTAATGCAGCCTGGCTTATCAATTATTTCTTTAAGGGATTAGTATAATGTTAAAAGTCATCACCATACTCAGAGTCATCTAAGTTTTCTCTTAATGTTATCGTCTAGGAGTTTTATATTTTGCACTTTATATTTAGGTTTATGGTTCAGTTTGAGTCATCTTTTGTGGAAGGCGTAAGGTCTATGTCTAGTTTTTTGGGTTTTTTTTTTGCAAAGTTTTCCAACAACATTTCTTGAAAATACCACCCTTCTCTCCCCCCACAAGTGTATCACCTTTGCTCCTTTGTCAAAAATCAGTTGACTATGTTTACATGGTCTATTTGGGCTCTTCATTCTGTTCCTTTGATGTATCTGTCCATGCTTTCATCAGCATCATGCTGTCTTGGTTACTGTAGGTTTCTAGTAAGTTTTGAAGTCAGGTAGTGTCTGTCCTCTGATTTTGTTCATCTTCAGTATTGTATTGCTTATTCTGGTTCCTTGGCCTCTCAATGTAAACTTTAGAATCAGTTTTTTTGATTTCCACAAAATAGCTTGCTGTGATTTTCATTGAATCCATAGATCAAGTTGGGAAGAACAGAAATCTTAAAAATATTGAGTATGCGGGGTTCCTGGATGGCTCAGTTGGTTGAGCATCTGCCTTCAGCTCATGTCATGATCCCAGGGTCCTGGGATTGAGCCCCACATTGGGCTCCCTGCTCAGTGGGGAGCCTGTTTCTCACTCTCCTTCTGCCTGAATCTCCCCCTGTTTGTGCACCCTGTCTTTCTCTATCAAATGAACAAATAAAATCTTAAAAAAGTGTGTATTTTGAATACCTGTCCATTAACATGGAATACCTCTCAGTTTATCTAGTTCTTTGATTTCATTCATCAGAATTTTATGGTTTTTCTTTTATAGATGTGGCTTTGTTAAATTTATAGATTATTTCATTTTTGGAGGTATTAATTTAAGTGATGTTATTTTAAATTTCAAATTCTACTTGTTTATTGTTGGTAATAGTGTGGTGACTGACTTTTGTATATTAACCTTATATCCTCCAATCTGTAATCATTTATTTTGAGAGGCTTTTTATTTGTTTGTTTGTTTCTTTCTTTTTTTTTTAAGATTTTATTTATTTGACAGGTGAAACACAGCTAGAGAGGGAACACAAGCAGAGGGAGTGAGAGAGGGAGAAGCAGGCTTCCCGCCGAGCAGGAAGCCCGATGCGGGGCTCGAACCTGGGACTCCGGGATCATGACCTGAGCCGAAGGCAGTCGCCCAACCAACTGAGCCACCCAGGCACCCCTGTTTGTTTATTTCTGTTTGGATTTTCTGCAAGAAAATCATGTCATCTATAAACAAAGACAATTTTATTTTTCCTTCCTAACCCATATACCTTTTGTTTTATTTTCTTGTCTTATTGTATTAGCTATAATTACGATGTTGAAAAGGAATGATAAGAGGGGTTATTTTTGCCATGTTTCTGGTCTTAGCAGGAAAGTTAGTTTCTCACCATTAAATATCATATTAGCTGTAGGTTTCTTGTAGATATTCTCTAACAAGTTGAGGAGGTTCCTTTCTGTTTCTGATTTGCTGAGGATGAGTTGAGTTTTACTTTATGGCCTCATCTGAATAATTTTTATTTGGTTAATTTGGTTAATTCATCAGTTTATTTAGTTTGAATTTTAGCTCATTATTGACGTGATAGATTTTTTTTTTTGAATATTTTTATTTATTTGACAGAAACACAGCGAGAAAGGGAACACAAGCAGGGAGAGTGAGAGAGGGTGAAGCAGGCTTCCTGCGGGGCAGGGAGCCAGATACAGGGCTCCATCCAGAGACTCTGGGATCATGATCTGAGCCGAAGGCAGACGCTTAACAACTGAGCCACCCAGGCACCCCGTGACATGATAGATATGTTTGACATATTTTCTGTCCTTTTCATTATGTGACCTATTATTTATGCTTATATGTTGGGTCTGACTTCTCTCATACTATTTTATGATTTCTGTTTTCAGAGTTTTTAAAGTCTCTTTATAATTTATGCTCTATTTTCGATATTTATAATTGTTTTTTCTTATAGTAACTTTGTATATTATAACTTTATGAAATAATTTTATGTCTTCTCTTTTGTAGGAGAAAATCTTCTAAAATGAGCAGTGCTGCTAAGTGTATGTCTGCTTTCTCTCTGTCTTTTCTCTCCCCTCTGGTACTTGATGTTAGTCAATCATCTTATTTGTGTTTATTTTCATATTGTTAGATATGCTTTTATATATCACTTTTTTCATTACACTTGACGATCCTTTCAGCCTCAGCTTCTAGGCATTCCATCAGTGACATTACCTTATATCTCACCGTCTTTTACTGCTTTTACTTTACTGCCCCAATTTTTGCTGGTTGTATCTTTTTTTACATTGTCATACATTATAAATTTTACATTTGGCTTATCCCTTTGATCCTTATATTGTTTTAGTCTCAGTTCTATAGTTAAATGAATTCATTGCCAGTTCTTTTGCCTTTGTTTCTCCAGTTGTCTCTGGGATTCATGGTGACAGTAGTGCCTGAATTCGGATGTGTACAAAACTATTAGTTTGTGATCTTTATACTTGAAGGAATACCTAGCTGGATATGAATTCCTTGGTTCATATTTTATTTGGTTATTATTTTAAATAATTGGAAGATTTACTCTCCTGATAGATGACATTGGCTATTATTGTAAAGAACTATTAGGCGAGATTAACACATTCACTTACCTCTGATAGGTGACTTGATTTTTTTTTTCTTTTTCTTTTTGGATACCTGCTCTAAGGAGTTTTTCCTCATTTTGAGAGTCCAAATTTAATAAGCCCAATTTTACTAAGATATGCCTGATGGTTGACCATTCTGGCTCAGTTTCTTTGTCCCATTGGTTTCCTGGGTGTCCTTTCGCTATATACATTTAAGTCTCTTTGTATTCAGGAAAATGTTCTTGAATAATGTCTTTAAGTATTTATTTCATTTTCTTGTCTTTTTAAAAAATATTTTACAGATCCTAATTATACATATGCTGAATCTCATTTGCCATGAGATTCTGCCATGTTCAGAATCTATCATTTTTCTTCTAAGTTCTTCTTAAGTCTTACTTTGAGTTCAGTTTTGTTTTTTGGCCTTTAAAATCCTGTTCTCTGATCCTTCCTTTGTTTTCTATGATATCTTTTCTACTTTGTGCTCATTTCAAATTCATTTTCATTTCCCTAATTTTTATCTTCCTCTAAAATTTCTTTTGTAATTTCTGCCAGCTCATATTTTATTTCCCTCCTATTGTTTCATACTGTGTCTATCTTGAATTTTTATATTTGTATTCTGTAGTCTTTTTTTTTTTTACCTCCCCTTCTTTTCATAGAGGTGATTTCCTTGTTCAATTTAAAAAGTTTATAGAAAATATTTGGTCACAATTTTCATCTGATTTGTGGCAACATTCTAGGGAGTGTTCTTTGTCTCTTGGTAAGTATTATGGTTTACAGTTTCTCAATAGAATATCTTTTTTATTGCTTTTTCAGTTCTTGTTTTTACTATTCATCATTGAGTCCACTGGATTTTCTGAGTCAAGGTTTTTTCAAGAGGTATTGTGGTATGGGGAAACTTTCAGGATAGCTTTTCAGACTTTACAATCCAGAGCCTCCCTCCATCTCTGTTGCATCATAGATAGGGCTATTTCCAAAAAATTTGGCTCATTCATGAGATTTTGTTTTCCAGTTGTGAGATTTTTTGAATAGTCTCATCTCTTCTGATTTTTTTGAACCTAAAGTCTTGGAAAACTGGGGCGCCTGGGTGGCTCAGTTGGTTAAGCGACTGCCTTCGGCTCAGGTCATGATCCCGGAGACCTTGGATCGAGTCCCACATCGGGCTCCCTGCTCGGTGGGAAGCCTGCCTCTCCCTCTCTCACTCCCCCTGCTTGTGTTCCCTCTCTGGCTGTGTTTCTCTCTGTCAAATAAATAAAATTTAAAAAAAATTTAAAAAAAGTGAAGTCCTGGAAAGCTTCTGGTTCCACCTTGCTCATATCATTTCTTGCACCCATTGTTGCAGACATGGGTATAGCTTGTGTTCTTCAAGATGTGCTCTTCTCCTTCAATTATGTTTTTGCTTGTGGTGCTTGGGCTCTTCTGACACTGAGTCTGTTTAATTCTCTGTGCTTCTTTTCTTCACTTCCCTCTGTTTTCTTTCTACCCAATCTAACCTGCTCGTAACAGTTACAGATATTTTGAAGTCTTTAGATTGCACCTGTCTCCTAGTTGCATTGAAAATAATGTTTCAAAATTCCTTTTACTTCATTGTCTTTATGTTTGTTTAATATCTAGAGAAGGAGAAAATTCTGCTATTTCCATTATTATGGATAAGGAAAATAGTTTCATGAAAGTTAAGTAACTTGAAAATTGTTCCCCAGCAAAAGGCAGAGTGAGGTTTCAAAATAAAATTTAAAAAGCTTATGCTCTGTCACTATACCCTGGTGTTTCTTCAGGATTGGAAAATATAGTCACAGCAGAATAGGTATATGGTCAAAGAAACCTTAGCCTCTTTAGATATTTGTCACAGAGGTAGGTGCATCTAAGTAGCAAGTAATGGTCCTGGAAAATTTTTGAACTTTAATTTACTGGAACATTAAGAACTTCATGATCTTCTACAGCTTCACATTTTCTCCCTCCCTTCTTTCATTTTTTCCATCTTCTGTAACTCAAAAAGGAAACTAGAGACAGATAAGGCTCTCTATTTTCATCCGCTGTCTTTCTTCTCTGAACATGATGGTGCTTTTTATCATCCATCGTTCTTCCCTTCTATTTTCCCTTGATTTTTCTTTTTTAGAAGTAGACTCACTAATATGTGCTCTCCCTTTGTTTTGTTTAATGTCTGACCTCTAGTCAGACATTCTATGGAGGTGAGGGATGAGTGAGTAAAATCACATTTCTTTTTTAATCTTTCCTAGTTTCACAAATTTAGAGTGGTTGAGGTTCTCAAACGGAGAGATCTAAAAACAGTAACTACTGTTGTTGACTCTAACAGGATCCTCAGCCCTGAACATTGCTGTGCCCTTCTTGAATACAGCGTTGGTGGATTTGTTTATGAATGTTTCTGAGAGTGTAAAGGTTACTCTCACACATATGTTTACTTTGTCAAGATAAGGTTCTGGTGAAAATAGAACTGAACTGCCATGTTCTCCATCTTTACATTTCCATGAAGAACACAGTTTTTAGAGGTCATTGATGGTTGTTAATCTGTGTGTGTGTGTGTATGTTTGTGTATCTATCTATCTATATATTTAAAAAGCTCATTGCTAACACTTAAGAACATCGTAGGATCAGACTTATTTGTTTGTCCATACGGCTCCTATAAATAATTTCTTGCTTGTGTTTTTTTGTTATTAGCTGGGTAGATTTGTGGGAGATTCAGGATGGAGAGTAGACAGGGAAGATGATGGTGTTTGAGATGATGCTTTTCATTGACTTCGTTTCTTCTGAAGAGGACAGTGGTGAGTCCAAGGGACTTTATTTTTAATCTGCTTTGAGGCTGAAGGAGGGAAAAGACACATGCTTTCTGCAGAATTCAGAAAATAGTTTAAAATATTGTTTATACTTAATTTATAAAAACTGACATAGCAGCAGTTTGGTTGGAAAGGCAGAGGCATTGATAGTTTTGTTTTTCCATATTTCAAGGACTAGTTTGCATGGCAGCTTAAGAGTAACATTCACTGATTAAGTTAATGGCTCATCCAAAATTAATGTTACATGGTGAACATATCATTTCATGTTTTTAAAGATTTATTTTTTGGGGTGCCTGGTTGGCTCAGATGGTCAAACATCAGACTTTGGCTCGGGTCATAGTCTCCAGGTCCTGGGATCAAGCCCCATGGTCCAGCTCCCAGCTCAGCAGGAAGGCTCCTTCTCCTTTCCTTTGCCTCTCCCCCTGCCTGTACTCTCCTGCTTCTTTCTCTCTCTCTATCTTCTCAAATGAATAAATAAAATCTTTAAAAAAAGGACGTATTTATTTATTTATTTGAGGTGGGGAGGGGCAGAGGGAGAGGGAGAGAATCACAAGCAGACTCCTCTCCCTGCTGAGTGGAAAAAACTGATGTGGGGCTAAATCTCACAACCCTGAGATCATGACTTGACCCAAAACTAAGAGTCAGATGCTCAGCTGACTGAGCCACCCAGGCGCCCCTCATTTCTTGTCCTTTTATATATCTATCTGTTTCTTAAGCTTTTTATTGTTTTCATATATAAAGGAAAAGAGTTAAATTAAAAACTTAATAAAACTATATATAGCCAGAATGGGTACAGTACCAAAATACAGTGCTGGTATTTATTTTTTAAAAATAAGAAAAAAAAAAGGTTTTATCTTTTATTATTAACATGGTAATAAGAGATTATGAAAACATATTGAAAATAGAGATGGCATATTTCAAAAGGAAATAAAAATCACGGAGTCTCCCTTTCTAGAAGTAACTATTGACAATGTATCTTTCTGTTAAGTTTTTAATATTGTGGTTAAATATGTATAACAGAAATTACAATTTCAACTTTTTAAAAAATATTTTATTTTTTTTGAGAGAGAGAGCATGAGTAGGGGGAGGAGCAGAGGGAGAAGGGGAAGCAGACTCCCCACTGAGCAGGGAGGCTGATGCAGGGCTCCATGCTGGGACTCCAGGATCATGGCTCTAGTTTAGAGCCAAACTGACTGAGCCACCTTAACTATTTTTTTTTTTAAGTTGTTTTTTTTTTTTTAAGTAATCCCTGCACCCAATGTGGGGCCGAACTCATGATCCTGAGATTGAGTTGCAAACTCCACTGACTGAGCCAGCCCAGCCCCGCTGTTTTTAACCATTTTTAATTGTATAGCTCCATGATGTTAAGTACTTTTACAGTGTTGTACGACCAATACCACCAGAACTATTTCTTCTTCTCAAACTGGAACTGTGTTTACATTAAACACTGAGTCACTGTTTCCCATGTCCCCAGCCTCCTGGCAACTGCCATTCTATTCTGTCCCTATGAATTTAAGTGCTTTTGGTGGAACCAAAGTATTTGGCTTTGGTTTGGTGTATTTTATTTAGCATAATGTCTTCCGTGTTCATCCTTGTTATATCAAATGTCAGAACATTCTTCCTTTTCAAGGCTGAAAATAATAGTCAGTGTGTATATACACCACATTTTACCTGGTCATCTTTGAAAGACACTTGTGTTGTTTCCTTTTGGTTACTATGAATAATGCTGCTTTCAGTACTTCTGGGCTGGATACCGAGAAGTTGAATTTCTGGAGCATATTGTAATTCTGTTTCTTGAGGAACCTCGGTAGTGTTTTCCACAGCAGCTGTGCCCTTATTCATTCCCACCAGCAATGTACAAGGGTTTCTGTTTTTCCATGTCCTTATCAACACTTGTTATTTTTTTTCTTTTGATAATAACCAATCTATTGGGTGTGAAGTGGTGTCTCATTGTGTTTTGATTTGCATTTTCCTAATGATTTATGATGTTGAACATCTTTTCATGTGCTTATTTGCCATTTGGTATCTTCTTTGGAAAAACAGCTGTTCAAGTCCTTTGCCTGTATTTTATTTTTTTTTTTTATTTTTTTTTAAAGATTTTATTTATTTGACAGAGAGAAACACAGCCAGAGAGGGAACACAAGCAGGGGGAGTGAGAGAGGGAGAAGCAGGCCTCCCGCCCAGCAGGGAGCCCGATGTGGGGCTCGATCCCGGGTCTCCGGGATCCTGACCTGAGCCGAAGGCAGTCGCTCAACCAACTGAGCCACCCAGGTGCCCCTCTTTGCCTGTATTTTAATCAGTTTGTTTGCTTTTGTTTGTTTTTGGGTTGTGGGTATTTATATTTTGGATATCAACCCTTATCAGAAACATTTTTTGAAATATTTTTTCCAATTCTTTGGGTTTTCTCTTTAGTCTCTTGATTTAAGTTTTCTTTGGTGTACAAGTTTTTAATTTTGAGAGTTCAATTTATCTATTTATTTTGTTGCCTGAATTTTTGGTTTGTTATCTAAAATCACTACCAAATCTAATGTCATGTAAAACTTTTCCTCCTACATTTTCTTCTGTTTTATATTTTTAGTTCCTTATGTTTAGATTTATTCATTTAAAGTTGTATTTTATTTTTTAATTTTTATTTATTTTGTAAACGTTTTTAAATGTTACCTATTTATCTATACCCACAATGTGAGGCTTGAACTTATGACCCGAAGATCAAGAGTTGTGCACTCTTCTGACTGAGCCAGACAGGCACTTTAAGTTAAATTTTATATATGGTGTTATGTAAGGGCCCAACTTCCTCTTTTACATATGGTTATTTCATTTTCCCAGTTAAGTCCTGTGCCAGTTGAATGGTCTGTGATCTCTGTCCCATTGGATTATATGTCTATGCCAGTATTACACTGTTTTAATTATTGTAGCTTTTAGCAACTTTTGAAATTAGGACGTGTAAGAACTCCAACTCAGTTCTTTCTTTCTAAGATTCTTTTTTTTTTTTAAGATTTTATTTATTTATTTGACACAGAGAGAGATCACAAGTAGACAAAGAGGCATGCAGAGAAAAAGAAGGAAACAGGTTCCCTACCCAGCAGAGAGCCCGTTGCGGGCCTCGACCCCAGGACCCTGAGATCATGACCTGACCAAGGCAGAGGCTTTAACCCACTGAGCCACCAAGGTGCCCTCTTTCTAAGATTCTTTTGGCTCTTTGGGGTCCTTTGATATTTTGTATGAAGTTTAGAATAGATTTGTCTATTTTTGCAAAAAACCCAATTGAGAATTTTCTTTAAAGATTTTATTTATTTGACAGAGGGAGATAGAGACTGAGCAAGCACAAGCAGGGTAAGGGGCAAAGGGAGAAGGAGAAGCAAGCAGACTCCTGGCTGAGCAAGAAGCTCAATGTGGGGCTCAATCCCAGGCCCGCAGGATCATGACCTGAGCTGAAGGCAGACGCTTCACTGACTGAGTCACCCAGGTGCCCACAATTGAGATTTTGGTAGGGATTGCATTGAATATGAAGAGTGACTTTGAATATTATTGACATCTTAACTATAATAAGTCCTCTAAATTTATGAACGTGAGATGTCTTTCCATTTATTGGTATCTTCTTTAATTCAGCAATATTTTTTAGTTTTCAGTGTACAGATCTTTTATTTACTTAAGTTTATTTCCAAGTATTTTATTCTTTATTCTTTTTTTTTTTTAAAGATTTTATTTATTCATTCGACAGAGAGAGAGATCACAAGTAGGCAGAGAGAGAGGAGGAAGCAGGCTCCCTGCTGAGCAGAGAGCCCGACGTGGGCCTCGATCCCAGGACGCTGAGATCATGACCCGAGCCGAAAGCAGAGGCTTTAACCCACTGAGCCACCCAGGCGCCCTTCTTTATTCTTTTTAATGCTATTGTAAGTGGAATTGTTTTGTTGATTTCCTTGTTGTATTGTTCATTCTTAGTGTATGTAGATATGTGCATATAGATATGCAACTGAATTTTATGTGATTTTGTATCCTGCAACTTAACTATATTCACTTATTAGTGCTATTAGGTTTTCTTTTTTCTTTCTGTGAAAACTTCATGATTTTCTATGTATAACATCATGTCCTTTGTGAACAGATAATTTTATTCCTTTTTTTTTTTTCCAATTTGGATGCCCTGTATTTTTTTTTTTTTCCCTGCCAAATTGCACTGGTTAGGATTTTCCAGTATTGTATTGAATAGAAGTGATGGCAGTAGGCATCCTTGTCTTGTTTCCAGTATTAGAGGAAAAGCCTTCAGTCTTTCACCATTGAGTATGATATTAGCTGTGAGTTTTTCATAAATGGACCTCTGTAGTGTTGCAGTATTTCTTTCTGTTCCTAGTTTGTTGAATATTTTTATCATGAACGGTGTTGACCTTTGTCATTTTTTTTCTTTATCAATTGAGATGATCAGGTGATTTCCCCCCTTCATTTTATTAATGTAATGTATTACATTGATATAATTTTTATTGATAATGCAAACAATCTTTGCATTCAAGGAATAAATCCTACTTCATCATGTTGTATAGTCCTTTTAATATGCTGTTGAGGATTTGGTTTGCTGGTATTCTATTGAGGGTTTTTGCATCAATGTTCATAAGGGATATTGTTTTCTTGTAGTGTTTTTGTATGCTTTGGTATTAGTAATACTGGTCTCATAAAATGAGTTAGGAAGTGTTTCCTTATCTTCAGTATTTTGGAAGAGTGTGAGAAGGATTGGTTTAATTCTTTAAATATTTGGTAGAATTCATCAGTGAAGACATCTGGTCCTGGGCTTTTTTTTTTTAATGGAGGTTTTTGATTACTGACTCAGTTGCCTTACTTGTTATTAGGTCCTTTCAGATTTCCTACATTTTTGTAATTCAGTCTATGGGTTATGTATTTCTAGGAATTTGTCCATTTGGTAACTAGTTGGGTACCATCTAGATGTTCAATATGTGGCATATAATCCTCTCTTATAGTCCTTTTTATTTCTGTCAAAGTGGTAGTAATGTTCCCACGTGTACTTTTAATTTTGGTATTTTGAACCTTTTCTTCTTTTTCTTGGGTAGTCCAAGTGACAATTTGGTTGATTTTTTTCAACAAATCCTTTCTTGGTTTTGTTAATTTTTCTCTAATGTTTTTCTAGTCTCTGCTTCATTTATCTCTCACCTTTATTATTTTTGTCCTTCTAGCTTTGAGTTTAATTTGTTCTTTTTTTAGGTCCTTAAGGTATAAGTTTAGATTGACGATTTTAGATGTTTTTAAATATAAGTCTCATAGCTATAAATTTCCTTTTTTGCATTGCTTTACTGTATTTCACATTTTGGTATGTTTGTTTTATTTTCATTTGTCTCAAGATACTGTCTAATTTCTCTTATGATATTTTTCTTTGACCCAAACAATAGCACATTATTTAGGTTCCTCAAGTTTGTGAATCTTTGACTTTTCCTTGTGGGATTGATTTCTAGTTTTTTTTCCATTGTGGTGGAAAATATATTTTATATGATTTCAGTCTTTAAAATTTCACTGACTTGTTCTGTGGTTCTTTTTTTTTTTCTTCAAATATTTTATTTATTTATTTGACAGAGAGAAACACAGCTAGAGAGGGAACACAAGCAGAGGGACCGAGAGAGGGAGAAGCAGGCCTCCCGCGGAGCAGGAAGCCCGATGTGGGGTTCCATCCCGGGCCTCCAGGATCATGACCCGAGCCAAAAGCAGTAGACGCCTAACCAACTGAGCCACCCAGGCGCCCCTTGTTCTGTGGTTCTATCAAACGTTCTGTCATGAAAAATATTCCATGTGCACTTGTAAAGTTTATTCTGTTATTGTTGTGTGGAGTATTTTGTATTTGTCTACTATGGTACAGTTGGTTGTCATTTTGAGTCATCTATTTCCTTACTGGTCTACTTTGTATCCATTATTAAAGTTGGGGTAGTGAAATCTGCTATTATTGTAGACGTGTTTAATTTATCTCTTCAATTCTTTTTTTGTTTTTAAGATTTATTTATCCATTTGAGAGAGAGAGAGTGTAAGCATGAGGGGGAGGGGCAGAAGGAGAGGGAGGGGAAAGAGAATCTCAAGCGGACTCTGCACTGAGCCAGAGTCTGACATGGGGCTTGATCTGAGGACCCTGAGATCATGGCCTTAGCAGAAACCAAAAGTTAGAAGTTAATTGACTGAGCCTCCCAGGCACGCCTCCTTCTCATTTTTATTTTTATATCTATCTATCTATCTATCTATCTATCTATCTATTTATTTATTTTTAAAGATTTTATTTATTTGACAGAGATAAAGACAGCCAGAGAGGGAACACAAGCAGGGGGAGTGAGAGGGAGAAGCAGGCTTCCCGCCGAGCAGGGAGCCCGATGTGGGACTCGATCCCGGGTCTCCGGGATCATGACCTGAGCTGAAGGTAGTCGCCCAACCAACTGAGCCACCCAGGCGCCCCTCCTTGTCATTTTTAAACAAGGCAGTTTTCCAGATACAGAATTTTTAATTGACTCCTTTTTTTCTCCTCTCATCATTTTAAATTTTTCATTACATTATGTTCTGGCCTGTTAGGTTTCTGCTAAGAAGTCCCTTGAAAATCCTATTGAGGATCTGTTTTATGTTATAGGTTGCTTTCTTCTTGCTGCTTTCATGATTCTTTCACTGATTTTCAGTGGTTTGATTATATTGTGTCTTGGTTTGAGTTTCTTTTTATTTATCTTACTTGGAGTTTATTGGGCTACTTGGAGTTCTAGATCTGGGATATTTTTCCCCTCAATTTTTGGCTCTTATTTCAAATAATATGTATCCATTCTTTCCTTACTCTCTGGGACTCACATAATGTATATTTTGGTCCACTTGATAGTGTCATATAAGTTCTTTAGGCTCTGTTCACTTTTCTTCAACTTTTTCTCCTTCTCAGACTTGAAAATTTCAAATGACCTGTCTTCAGATTATCTGATTCTACCTGTTATAGTTTGCTATTAAACCTCTCTAGGGAATTTTCCAATTGACTGATGTATTAACTGGACAAACATCTGGAGAAATAAGGTGGCCTTTTCTGGATATGTGTCTTGTTTCAGCCTGTGTGTTTGCTTTCTTGATTTTTTTTGTATATGTGGCTGCTTTTCAATGTCTTAATTCCCCATGGTTTTCACTTGATTTCTTCTTTTGCCCTTTCATTTTCTGTTGTATGAGTCTGTAAATCTCTTCCCACATGCATCTGTGTGTCTTGTAGTCTCCCTGCAGGTTTTATTGCTGCTTTCTCTTTCTTAGGAATTTTCTTAGCCTTAGATCCAAGCTATGCTGTTTTTTTGTTGTCTAAGCTCTGAGTTAGGTGACACAAAAACTGATCCTTTATGCAGTCCCCTGACAGGTTGGAATTTTACTCTGCTCCCTCTATTTCAGGGAAATTGGGAACTGGGATGCTGCCTCTTTCAGATAAAGCCACCTCAGGCTGGGAAGGGGTTGGGACATGGGTGAATAAAAGTACGAGGTGGGGCGCCTGGGTGGCTCAGTTGGTTAAGCGACTGCCTTTGGCTCAGGTCATGATCCTGGAGACCCGGGATCGAGCCCCACATCGGGCTCCCTGCTCGGCGGGAAGCCTGCTTCTCCCTCTCTCACTCCCCCTGCTTGTGTTCCCTTTCTCACTGTGTTTCTCTCTGTCAAATAAATAAATAAAATATTTTTTAAAAAAAGTACAAGGAAATTTCCTATTATTTTGGATGTGGCTTCTTATTTGTCCTTTGCTTTGTTGCTGTAGGCTTGTTTTCTACAGCTCCTATAAAATTAATGTAGCTGGTCTGAGTTGTGTGTTTTTTGTTTCTGCAGGGATGAGGACTTGGAGTCTCTTAGTTAGTCTGCTGGGTTGCTGACATCACTTCTCCAGATGTTTGTCCAGTTAATACATCAGTGATTTAGCTCAGATGACTAAAAATGCTTCAAGTTTAATTTATTCAGCTATTTTCAGAAATGCAATTGAAGTTGCCAATTTTTTACACTAAAATTTCTCATATTTAAGTTTTCATTGTGCTGATATAAATTCAGAACAACTTTATTAGTCACAAAAAGGGAATTTACTCTTAGTACTGGTATTAATTTTTGTCTGATTTTGAGGCAGTCAGCATAGAATGGCCATAAAATGGAATTCTTTTCCCACTGCTACTGGGTTTACACTCTTTAATTTTCACATAGGTTACTGTGATTTAGAGATTATATTTATTTCTGTGATGGAAAGATATAGAGAATTAGAGGCAGTCTAAACTGATTTATAACCTGTTAAATCAAAGAACCAATATAGCTGGTCCCATGACGACTTAGGTACTATCTTTCTTAAAGGAAGAGGAATGGGTAAATGACCACCTGAATCTCCTGACTATGTGATTTAGAGATTATTCATCTGGTGTTCTGAACCTAGAATCTGTCAATGGATGTAAAACAAACTTTCTTGTACAATATGCTCCAAAATCATTTTGCATAGGATTTGCTAAGTCTTCCTCAGTGTACAATTTGCCTCCCAATACTGATCAAAAGGTAAGGGTGCATGTTGTTAGGTAATGCTAGATGTTCTATAGGCCTTTATTGAGTTCTTTGGCAGTTTAGGGTGGACCTTTTTCCCAGAGACCATCTCAGTATCACCAATATCCACCTTCATGGAGGTTCTTCTCTGGAGCCCGCTGTCAACACCAAGTGACTTAATTGAACCCCTGAAATGGAAGTGAATAGGAAGAGATGCTTGTTTCCACCTCACTTCCATGTCTTTCTGACCCTTTGATAACAAATATATATGTTCAATGTGTAGGTTAAAGTTCTCATACTGTCACACGGTGTCAAAGAATGTGAGGCACAATGTCAGAGGGGAACTTCAGAGGCTGTGGGTATTCCTCCAGTTACTGTATGTGTCAAGACTTTTGTTTGTCTGTTTCATTTAATCAGCCCTTACCTATTCTTTTCGTCTAAAATTGGACACTCCAGATAATGCTTAAAAGTTAGAAAGGCTTGGAGACTTGATGAATCTGGAGACCTAGTGAGAAGCCAACTTGATCTTTCCATTTGGGTAACCTAGTTGATTCTTGCAATGCTGTTTAATAGAAGCCTCTGATAATCAACTAGTAAGAGAAATTAGAACACTTTGCCCTATGTCTTTCCTATGAAGTTGATATTAGAAATCAGTTATTAGGGAATCTTATGAGGCTCATCCACTTAAGTAATGAAAGATGTTGGAACATGCTGGTGGCATTTAGTGTTTCTAGAATGACGAAATGTTTATTTATGATGATTTATGGAGATTTCTCATACCTATCAGTAATTCACTTCTCTTATACTGAAGTTACTTTCATTACTGCAAAAGTGACTTTTTCTTTTCAGGTCTTAAGTTGGTTTTCTTTCTTTCTTTTTTTTTTAAGATTTTATTTTTTTGAGAGAGAGACAGAGCTTGAGTCGGGGCAGAAGCAGAGGGAGAGGAAGAGGGATAGGTAGACTCTCTGCTGAGTGGGGAGCCCAATGCAGGGCTCCCAAGACCCTGAGATCATACATGACCTGTGCCGAAGTCAGATGCTTAAATGACTGAACCACCCAGACACCTCTTTAGTTGGTTTTCTAGAAGCAAAGCCCGAGACAACAATACACTTGCAAGTGATTTATTGAGGACGTATTCCCAGGAGTAGGGGGTTGAGGAGAACAGAAATGGGCAGTAGGGGGAGGAGCTAAGAGGGTAAGTGGTCTCAGCCAGAGTCTTACTTTAGCCATCATCCTCTAGGGACTCCCCAGTATGAATTGGTCTCACATTCAGGGAAGGTGGTAGGGCTTTTGTACTCATTATCAGTTACTTTCTGGCTACAGGCTGCCAGAGGGCTGGAGGTGCTGAGATATGGGGTGGGCCATTGAGCATAACATCTGAGGGTGGTGGCTCCCCAGTCAGCCAAGGAGAATTTCTTTAGAAGGGGTGTCTGTAAGCTATTGGGAGCCAGCACCCACAGCTGCTCAGGGTGGCTATAGTGCCAATAAACCAAGTATGCAGTAGACTCAGATGATGTAAATCCATTGTTTTCGAGGTAGTTTAGCATATTTAACTGAAGGAAAAAGCCTTCTAATTGTCCACTCTTACTGTTTTATCCTAAGTCAAGTGGAAAAGATGCAGGGATATAGAAGAAGGAAAAAAAATATACAGGCATTTTATTTAAAATGAAAAATCATTTCTTTTCTAATTTCTAACTTACTGTAAGATAAAACACAGATAACAGAAACATACAAAAATTATAGTTTAGTAAATTATTCTATGATGAAAATGTCTGTAAGTACCACTAATATCAAGAATGGAACTTTGCCACCCACCCAAGAATCTCCTATACCTGCCCCTTTCCCATCTCATCTTATTCCTTCCTTCTTCCTTCCCAAAGTAACCAGTATCTTGTCTTTATAATAATGAGTTATTGACATTTCATTATGATTTTATCATCCAAGTTTAATCTATAATTTGATGTTTCCCTATGTTTAGAAAGAACTTGATAAGTCCTTTAAGTTTTTTTTTTTTTTTTTGAAATATACAGGTTCTTCCATTATCCCTTTGTTTTCCTTGAAGTTTATTTGTTAAGAACCTGGGACCTGTTGACCTATAGTTTCCTTCACTTTGAATATTGGTACTTGCATAGTCATAGTGTAATTCAGCATGTTTCTCTGTCCTTTATAATTCCTCTAAATTGGTAACCGTGTCCAGAAGATTCAGAATTCGGTCTAGAAGATGATTTGTGTTCTTTCATCAGGAAACATGTAATGTCTGCTTGTCCATTTTTTTTAATATTATGTTCCTAGCTCCGTTCATTTATTGCAGGCTATAAACTAGTCATTTTGTAGTTACTTTTGTTGTTATTGTTGTTAGCTCGAACATTTTGTAAGGCGCCTCCCTCCATCTACCATTTGGTTACTCAGTGGTATAGTTCATTTAAATACTGGATGTTCTTTTAGTCACCAAGTTTCCCTGTCATCCTCAAAAAATGACTGATTCGTTTTTAAAATATAATTACAAACTTATGGATTTATTTATTTTATTTTTTGAGATTTATTTATTTATTTTAGAGAGAAAGAAAGAGAGTTGTGGGGGTCAGATGTGCAGAGCATGGAGCCTTTCCTGGGGCTCCATCTCACAACCATGGATCACAGTCTTGAGTCAAAACAAGATCGGATACTCAACTGACTGTGCGACCCAGGTGCCCTATATTTATGGATTTAAACAAATGGGTTTCAGTCCATTGCAATTATTACTGAAGTTAAAATGGTCCCATCTTTGACCAATGAGAATCTCTTCCCTTTTATTATTTATTTTTTTGCTGAGTTCTTTTGACATGACCATAGTAAATGATTTTTTTTTTGCCGTGTGACAAGACATTCCATGTTCATCTGGTAGATTTTTTTTAAAGATTTTATTCATTTAGTAGAGAGAGAAAGTGAGCAAGAGAGAGCACACAAGTAGAGGGAGCTATAGGCAGAGGGAGACGAGAAGCAGGTACCCTGCTCAGCAGGGATCCCAATGTGGGCTTGATCCCAGGACCCTGGGATCATGACCTACACTGAAGGCAGACGCTTAACTGACTGTGCCACGCAGCTGCCCCCATCTTGTACATTTTCTGCACAAGACCTGGAACTAGCCATTTTTTCAAAAAGCCCTGTCTTCTTTAAATGGGAAGTTGCATTTTGAGAATATAATCTAAGTACTAGGGATGCTCACAGATATTAGATTATTATTTTTAGGCCTTTTTGTTGAATAAAGCTGGGCATATATTCATAGTGCAAGATAAAAATGGCCTTGTGAACTTAATGTATTCAATTCAAATTTAGGATTTCAGGATTACTGGGTGTTTAACCCCTTCTGTATTACATTATTTCATTCCTTCTACACTGAGAATCCTGGTTCTCAAGGACATGAGGAATGGTGGAATTAGTATATCTCATGCTTACTCCTTTGATTTATCTCATTTTACAGGTACAGCAGAGCTAGAAGAAAAATACTAATGCTGTAACCACCAATAATGATTACTAAAAAGTTTATTACAGGGTAATGGATATTATAACTCTGTCCTCATTAGAGTTTTTCAGTAATTGAAGTCTTGAAAAATGATACTAACGTCTGAATGTTTGTATCCCCCTAAAATTCATATGTTGAAATCCTAGCCCCCAAGGTTATAGTGTTATAAAGTCAGACCCTAGAGAGGTGATTAGGAGGTGATTAGGTATGAGGGCCAAGCCCTTCTGAATGGAATTTTTGCCCTTAAAAAGGAGACACCAGAGAGTTCACTCACCCCTTCTGCTATGTGGGGTTACAGTGAGAACATGGCCGTTTTTGAGGAAGTGTGCTCTCACGAGACACCACACATTGAATCTGCCAGTTCCATGATCTTGGACTTCTCAAATCTCCAGAACTATGAGAAGTAAATGTTTATACATCACCCTGTTTATGGTATTTTTGTTATAGCAGCCTCAATAGACTAAGATAGTTTATATTTCCATGTGAAAGCAGTAAATGTATTATAAAAAAGGTCATAATTCAGAAGGACATTGATAAGCTAGAAAAATTAACACCAATATGATGCAATTTCTTATGGATGAAAATGCAAGTTTGCATTGTATTTTGGCTCAGAAACTGAGTTATGGAATTTTAGGATGGGAAAATGAAAAGGATTAGATGGAGAAAACGGTAGTGTAATATAGCACAGCAAAACTAGAATCTACGATGTATATTAAGAATATGAGGCAGGTGCCTGGGTGGCTCAGTTGGTTAAGCGATTGCTTTCGGCTTAGGTCATGATCCTGGAGACCCGGGATGGAGCCACACATTGGGCTTCCTCCTTGGCCGTAAGTCTGCTTCTCCCTCTCTCATTCCCTCTGCTTATGTTCCCTCTGTAGCTGTGTTTCTCTCAGTCAAATAAATAAATAAAATCTTTAAAAAAAAAAGAATATGAGGCAGCTGAAAACAAATAAAACTTCACCATCAAATTTTCATGCTGCATTCATAGAAGCCTAGTATCTAATCAGTGCCTGTGATTTCCCCATGGAAACCACATTGGTCAGGCCACATCTGTGTTCAGTTTTAGGTTTCATGCTGAAGTATGGACAATGACACACTCAAAAATTTGGACATCATGTCACATGAGAAGTAAATTGAGGAACCAAAGGATGGAGAAGATTCCATATTTGTAAGATGCAGGCCTTCAAATAAATGGTGTGGCTCTTTGGTGAAGGAAGAAGTGGGTTTTAGCATTGCTTGAGATTATCATTCTAAAACCTGAGAGTACAAGGTATAGGAAAGCAAAATTCTGTTCCATTGTTGGGAGGTGGTTTCTCTGACGCTGGAGTTGTCCAACAGTGGGATGGATTTGTCGAATAATGAGCTGCCCTGTCTTTTTTTTTTTTTTAGATTTTGTTTTTAAGTCATCTTTACGCCCAATGTGGGGCTTGAACTCACAATCCCGAGATCAAGAGCTGCATGCTCTGCTGACTGAGCCAGCTGGATGCCTTGAGCTTCTCTGTCTTTACAATTGTTTAAGCCATCTTAAAAGGAGAGTTATAGAGTTACCTGATAACTCTAATACTCTACTTTTCCATTTACTATGCAATAATAGCAAGGAAGGATTTTTTTTTTTTAATGGCAGATAAAGGTGATTGTGAACACATTTTTAAGGATTTAATTTTCCTGGAGTTGTCTCTTGTGGACGCCTAAAAAGGAGACACTGCCAGTTGACTTTGATATTGTAATCACATAGATGATGAATAATATGAATGTTGGTACTTCATCAGAAATATTATCCCAAAGAATTAAACTTGCTGGTGACAGCTACATTAAATACATCTTGGTGCAAGCCAACCACCCCAACTGCAGGGGGTACAGATTCCTCCAACCTGTTCACCCTCAGATGACACTATTCTTGAGACTGACTTGTGTGTTTCAAAGATTTCCTTTCAACCAACAGGCATGTGGCTAAGGCACAGTTGGAAATTGATTAGTTTTTTCTGACCCTTGTTGACCTTTGAAATCAATGAGACTAATGTGTTTGTAGTTTCTGATGGAGCATAGAGAATGTGAGTTGTGGGTGGGCCATGGAATCAAAAGACTTAAACTTCACACTGCAGTGAGTCTTGGAGAATGGTGTCTCTCTGGAGTGATAAATGAGGTGTCTCCCCCCCCCGAAGATCCCAGACAGGTTCTTCTTACCCAAGCAGGCTTTCCACTTTCTTATTTCTCTTGTTATCAGTGGAGAAAAAAATTGTGTCTCTGAGCTACGTTGGACAGGTTTATTTTAGGGTCAGATTAAGAATAAATATCTTTTAGAGCTTCTTTTCCCAGGAAAATGTGTTGTCTTCTTTCAGGAAGTTTGGAGTTTAATTGGAGATGGGGCAGGATAAATACAAGTGAAGAGATATGCAGCATTACGATGTGCCCAGCGAGGACAGTTATCAGTATTTACCAGTGATGAATAGTAGTTTTGGTCTCCATGCTATCATGTATTTTATCTTATTAGACCTTGGGCCTCCATTATAGATATCAGTACTAAAATAAGTAAGTATGACAAAAGTATGCAATTTTAAGTCATGGAATTTCCAGGTCATACTTACAAAATGACCATGAATTGCTGTGAAAGGAACATAAGTAAATATAATGTGGATTTTCCAACTTCTGCCCTTAAATGTACTAGCCATTTAAATTTATTTATAAAGATAATTTAGTTCAAAAGCTTCTCTAGTATCATCCCTCAAAAGGTAAAAAGGCCTCTGAGAAGTAGGGCAGTTGGACAAGATCTCTCAGGAGTGGAAACTGAGTATAAAGAGAAAGGCTGGCTCGCACTGCTTTTTCATAATGCAAGTAAGAGGGGGTATGAAAGTGTCTGTTCTTTGACCGAGTGGGAATTTCTGACATTTTTTGGTCCTGTCCTTTTCCTTCTTTTCTCCCCACTGAGTTTGGTCCCTTTTGCACCAAGAGGAAGTGGCAAATGGATGGGGAATGAATAAGACAACCTCACCACATTTTGCATTAAGAATTGCCTTTTAGGGGCGCCGGGGTGGCTCAGTCGGTTAAACGTCCAATTCTTGGTTTTGCCTCAGGTCATGATCTCAGGGTCTTGGGATTGACCTGCCTGGTTCTGCACTCAGTGGGAAGTTGGCTTGAGGATTTCTCTCTCTTTCCCTCTGGGTCCCTCACCACCGGTCAAATAAATAAAAAAATCTTAAAAAAAAAAAAATCCCTTTCAGAAGAAGAGGAAGATAAAAAAAAAGAGTTGTCTTTTAAGTTTGCACCTAATATTTGGATATTGAATGTACTTTGTGGTTATTGACTTAGAGAGGGAAAGAGTGGATATAATAGCCATGCTTCAGGTTTTGAGTAACAAGCAAACCCCTGTGAAAGGAACGCAGTTGCTCATCAAAGTGATTGTCAATGTGGCCTCAGGGCTTCCCTTTTGTTGTTCACTAAAAATATGCCTCTGAATGTAAGTTACTATTTTTCCATCATTTTAGTATGCACAGCATGCCAATTTTTCTACCGATTAATTCTAGTAGTAGGGGACAGATAGTGTTTTCCTTAAATTCTAAGGGTCTTTTTGCACTTTGCTTTGGAGGGGGTAGTTCTGTGACTTAAGCCCCTCAGGACAGACGACAGAAGCATGGCCCTGAGCCAGATTGGTATTGCCTCATCTGCCAAGAGATTAGAACATCACCTTTCTGGGCCTCCTCATGTGGGTTCTTTCATTGGGTCATGTGCTTGTCACTTCATGGGTTGCCTGGATGACATCATCGCTACCTCATCTGTGTCAGGCATTATCCCTGTAGTGAAGTAGAAGTCCACACCGACAGAGTTGAGAAGGAGCGATTTGCATTTTTTCTCATTAAGGGCATCTCCTAGCGTGATGTGGGCTATACACTGTGCTGTCCCATGTGAGGGTTTTGGCGCTGGTCAGTCAGAGCAGGGTCATGGTAAGAGCCCGGCGTGCCTCATCTGATTCCTGTCAGCAACGGGCTTTGACGTAGTTGGCACATCTTGACTATATGGTGCTTTAATGGGTTAGGGGAGCAAAAACTTGTGATTGTTATCTCCAGAGGAGGTGGATAGGCAAGGACATCTGGGATACAGTGTGAGCAGAGATGTTAAGAGAAAAGAGGCGGTTTTTAGAGTTTGTCATAGTTGCTTTGCTTTGTACACGACATCCCTGTTGAGGCTAGTTGTGCTTGGAACTGTCTAGTATCAGTTGTGCTATTCTCTGCAGCTGGTCCCAGAACATTTCTTGTTTTTTCTGCACATGAGTCACAATTTTACTTTCATATGTTTGTGTCAGCGTAGTGGTCTCGTGATCTTATCAGGGTCTTTTGTAGTCCAAATAAACTATAGTGTGGAACTTTGGAATAGAGCAGTAAAGTTTGTACGTAGGGGGATCGACACGTAGGAGATCAAGGTATGATTTGGAGCAGGTATTTGGGGATACCATAGAGCCAGCCTGGTCTCGCCGTGTGATTATGAAACCCCGCCCCTGTGGGGTACAGCCCAGGTGACCCTCCGATCTCAGTCTGCTTGTTTCGAGTATGTGCCCACATGTTTCAGCTGAGCTTTAGTAGAAATATAACACATCTTAGAAGACAAACTGAATAAAACAAGTAGAAAACTCAAAAGGTGAAAGTAACAGAAAGCAGCTTGATAGATCTAACAGTATGGAAACCAATTTAATAGAAATGAAAAGGGGAATGCAAAGATGGTAAACATCATAAATTATTCTTGAGTGGAGATTTAGTATTTATCTGTGTTAAGGGCAGGAAGGTTCCTTCTGACTTCCATTATGAAAATTACATGAGAAGTCTGTGGATCATTGAAGATGAGCTTGTTGAATATATCTATGCCTTCAGAAAAGAGTTTAATTGGAAAACTACCGTTTTTTTCCTTTCTTTGCCTGAGATATGAGAGCCTGACTCATCTTTTGGGAAAAACTAATCATGTTTCTAACCAGTTTTGTGTGCTGTAGTTATCAGGTTAATCACAAAAATGTCAGCTGACAGCCAGGCTTGAGAATAAGAAGAATGGAAAATGGGGGTGGATGGGCAGGCTGGGAGTTGCTTCCCTTAATGAAAGTCTTTGGGATTGATCGACTGCACCAAAGGAAAATGATAGTAGAAATTAAAATGCAGATTTCTCAAGTGTGCCTGGGTAGTTTAATTATTCTGACACCAAAAAGCGCTTTGTCTAAACAGAACAAAACCTGTTATGCATTATGTCAGAGGGGCCCAGGAGTCAGCTCTGAGGATAGTTTGGCATCTTTAACTATCACGTTGTCTTTGAGTTAGTGTTGGCTTATGACCTAGGCTTTTAGGAAGTGTTTTGACAGCTGACAATGATAATAGTAGTTCTCATTTGCACAATGAAATATGTAGTGTCAGGAGTAGTGCTGTAATAAAAATAAAATAAATATTGTTTGGGGTCTCATAGATACCTTTAGTCTTTATAATTATAATTAAGTCTCATTTTAAAAAATGTGCAACATTTTAATTGCCAGGTTAACAGCATTAGAGTACTCTTTCAGGTGGAATTGTAATATGATCTGACACTTTATTTTTTGTGATGCCTGTCAGTATTGAAAGTCTCTAAATAATTCCACGTACTGTGCATGTTCTTTGCCGGCTCTCTTTTAGACCTGATCCTGTTATCAGCAATCAGTGAAGATGAGTTTGATTCTAAATTTTATTGCATTGTCTTCAGATATACTGAGGTCATATAAATATTCTGTTCTGAAGAATAACATAGAACGAGTTTTAACATATATTAAATGAAAACATTATATGATAATCTCTGTAGATTTTTGTTAAAAAATATATATATGCAGGGGCGCCTGGGTGGCTCAGTCCTTAAGCCTTTGCCTTCGGCTCAGGTCATGGTCTCACGGTCCGGGGATCGAGCCCCGCATCGGGCTCCCTGCTCGGTGGGGAGTCTGCCTCTCCCTCTCCTACTCCTCCTGCTTGTATTCCCTCTCTTACTATGTCTGTCTCTGTCAAATAAATAAATAAAATCTTAAAATATATATTTATATACACGCATATTTCACTAATCTGAAGGATATATACCAAGGTATTCATATTGGTTAGTTTTGGTAATGGAAGTGTTAATTTTTTGTTACTTGTCTGTATTTTCCATTCTTTCCCACAGTGAACATTATTGCTTTTTTAAAAAGAAGTGTTCTTTAATGACAGGTATTTTTTGATTTTTTTTCTTGTGTGTGTTGGGGCACATGTTATACAAATAGCAAGTCAATTTAAAAATCCTCCTCAGTGGAGGCACTTTGTTCTCTTTTTGCTGCGTAACGAAAGACAGCAATGCTTTGAATAGCACTATGTTTGCAGGAGTCTCTCAGTAATTCCTCACTGAAGAAGGAAAGGGAGGGAGCAAGTAACCCTGTAGGCAGGTATTAAACCACATCTTTGGTAGAGTACCTGCTGAGTTTGAAGTATGTGAAATGCTCGGAGGGAGTAGATGGAAGGAACACAGGGCAGTGTCCTTGCCCATCAGCAGTTTATAGTCTGACCGGGGAGACAATGTGTACCCTCAGAGCATTTAGTGAAGGATACAGTATGTGGTTGTACATTGTGCAGTACAAATGGTTGGGAAAGCTGCTCGTCCTCATGGTCTTGTTCTGGACCCGGGATAGTTAGGGCCCAGGAATACTGCTCCCTGAAACGTACAAGACAGAAGAGCTGGTTCAGAGTATGGGCTCTGGATTTGCATATCAAAGGCTTCCTCCTAGTCAGGCTATTTACTATCTCTAGGAATCAGCTAGACCTGGGAGGGGAATTGTCTCTCTGGTCAGTGAGGTCCCCAAGATATCAAAGTCTCATAAGATAACAGAAAATAACATGATTGATACAGTGTTGGACTCTAGTTGTGTGTTTGTTGATTTACAGTATTTCAATTGTATTTTAAATTTTCTTCTGTGCCATGTAGGCAGCTAATTCTAATAATCTTGTAAATAAATAAGCGACTCACTGTTAAAGAGAAGCAGCTCATGGTATGATGCAGACAGTGGGTGTGAAGCACATAGGAAGGGAAAGGTGACTGTAGATAGGAATCAATAAGGAAGCTCTTCAGTATCGTTTTGTGTGTCCTTCCCCCTGGAAGACAGGTGTCCGGCGTGTGTGTCCTGGAAGGCCTCCTGCGTGGCAGTGTGCTTGGTGCTCCAGCATCAGGCCTTTGCTCTTCACCTTGAGTGTTGACTCTACGGGAGTTGCTAAAACAGAAAGGTCTCTCTCTCTCTCTCTTTTTTTTTTTTTTAAGATTTTATTTATTTGACAGAGAGAGATCACAAGTAGGCAGAGAGAGAGAGAGGAGGAAGCAGGCTCCCTGCGGATCAGAGAGAGCCCGATGTGGGCCTCGATCCCAGGACCCTGAGATCATGACCTGAGCCGAAAGCAGAGGCTTTAACTCACTGAGCCACCCAGGCGCCCCAAGGTCTCTTAACTAAATCGGGTGCTGCCTTCTCCTAGTACACAGAAAACTTTGTTTCCCTCACACGTCTTCATTAATGCCACAGAATAGAAGCCGGGCTCTGGGAAACAAGACATAATTCCAGCACAAAGTCAGGCTGCTTTTAATTCTGTGGTCATGGTTATAGAAATAATACTTCTCAATATTTGTAGTACTCTATAGGGAGTGGTGAAATTCCTTAAAACCTTCTCTGCCTTTTTTTTGCACGTAAGAAAAATTCAACAGTGTCACTTAGAAGACAGCCTGTGTCTACGAATCCTCTCCACTGACAGTTTCCTTTTCTGATAATACCTAGTTTGTATCTACATATGGGGAAATGTCATAAGAATAAATTGATTTGATTCTGAAATATACTTCCTGTAAAAACCCATTAGATTGAAGTCATTTCATTCAAAGGGCTGCCTGTCTCAAGTAACGAAGATTCCTTGGCTGGGTTTTATTATTTTTTTGACCAGAAGGCTATACTGATTATTTGAAATCCAAAGTTAAATATCTGTTCCTATAAATTCTGAACTTACAGTAAATTGAATGTTAGTTCTGCAAGAGACCCTGGTTGCTTTTAAATGAAAGGGGAGAATAATCCACAGCATAGTTTCTTTCTTACGCTGTCTCCCTAAAGACACTTAATGGAATGATTCACAGGTGGTTCTGTGGAAAAATCAGGCTGTTGGATATTCAGCTGATATTGCATATTTGATTTTTGAAGATCAGTATTTCTGATTGGATTGACCATTTTATAATATAAACTGTTAGAGATTTATTTGATATTGTAAACTTCAACGTGAGGAAAAATTTCTTCTGAATAAATATGAGGGTTGTTTGATTTTTAACATCGGATGTGTTTTTGGTTTAATCCCTCCTTTAAAAAAAAAAAAGAAAAAGAAAGAAAACACCTTCATAGCTCCTTGCTTCAAGTAGCAAAAATACCTGAGATTCAAGTCCCATTTTTAAGGCAAGATGGATGAATACTTTTCTTGACTCCTGAACTCTGTCTGTAAATAGCTTCTCTGGGAATCTGGGCCATGACCCATCTTTATGGTGGGAATCTGAGAGAACCTCTTTGTCCTTTTAGGGTGTGTCCTTGAGGTCATTGTTGACAACATATCTCTGAATGAGATTCAACCAAGGGTTAACCCATACACAATTACCATTTTTATAACATCTTTCAGAAGTGGAGGACATTTCTTGGCTATCTGAGGCAGTCCTATCTGATGGATGAATTCATCTTCAGTACCCTTGACACCTGGTCATTCAGCCCTTTCTCCAACAGCTGTGGTGATGGGGAACCTATGAGTTCATAAAGCAGTCAACTTGAGATCTGCACGGTTCTAAATTATTTACATTTATTTCCTGTCAATGAGTAGGAGCCAGATCTTTCACTCAGTGGTTCTAGTTCTGATCATGAGCACCATGTACTGTAGTTTTATGTGCTATCCTCGTGAACGTCCTTTGGATATGTGAAGGAATGCATCATAACCCATTCCAGCCTCAACAAATCACAACCTGTGATAGAACTTGGAACCTTAGTTTTAAATAAACTCCCCAGATGGTTTCAATCCATGAGGAGTCTAAGAATTGCTGCGTGGGTGGGAGAAACCAGTGGCTTGTGATGGCGTGAGAAGTCTGTGTGTCAGGCGGTATGGACAGCTGATGGGATGTAGTGGGTCTGGCAGAGGAGGGCACAGGAAGTTTAGGATAAACTGAAACTAGCAGACAGGGAAGGAATGAAAGAGGGTCCCAGGCCCAGACTTGGTTGGGTCATTCCTTGGGACAGGAAGGAGCCCGGTGATTTTAGGGGCAGGGAGCAGGCCAGTGTGGCCCAATTGTAGGACTAGATAGGGGGCAGGGCAATAGTCTGGAAAGGTCACACAATAAAAGACTCTCAGGAATTATACATCGCACCACAGGTGTTGGGAAACCACAACCAGTTTCTATCCAGGGAAGCCCTGGAGGGAGGGGTTTTGTAGAAATCTGACTCTTGCAGCATAAACAGAGTGGGCTGAAGGGCGTTCATAGGCATATGGGTGGTTGAGGGTCAGAAACATGAAGGTTTTGGGACTGCACCTTCTGTTTTAAGTCAGGGTGTATAAAAAGAGAAGGAACAGCTTGTTTGGGAAGAGAGGTTTGTTTTTGATGTCTTAATGTTTGGTATACTGCGGGGGAGGGGATATGCAAATAAGACTATCTAGGGAGTGGATTTGGAGCTCAGGAAAAGTTTTCTGAGCCAAAGTTACAGATTTGGGGAAGGTTGTAAAGGTAAGTCTCTAGTGGGAGAAGATGAGAGGCTTGACAATGGGGCTCTGGGGCACCAGCACTTAGGGGATGAGCCAAGGAGGAAGAAGCAACAAAAGAAAGAGAGGAAAAATGGACATGTGAGGAGGGGGCCAGGAGAGGGTAAGGACCCGGATGTCCGGTGCACAGTAGAATGGGGAAAATGCATGCGGCAGTTCTGGCCATTAGAAGTGGGTTTTGCCCCCTGGCCTGGACCCCTTGCAGCTGTGACTACTTAATGTTTAAGGAGCTGCAGGCACTAATCGCCAAGCCTATATCAAAATTTCACTTTACAAATCATATCTAAGTGGAACAAATATAAAAAACATAGGTATAAACCCGTTTTTTTCCTCATAAAGCAACTATGATTTTTTTCACCTATCTGTGGTCCCTCTGGCCTGTTCATCTACGTAGGCAGATGACAGCCTGCTGTGTGCCAGATGCTCTCCTAGAAGCTTCCATGGCACTTATCTGATTTATTTTATTTATATTATTTCCCTAGGTACTTTCTCTTAGGTGATTTGTGTTTAGGAGCACCGTAAGTTTTGTATGGAGCTCTGGCCAAGGACTTGTGTGAACCTTACAGAAAATATGGATAAACGGTTTATTTTGTGCTCTTCACAGATTTCTTCTTTCATACATTTTGGGGGTGGAAAATGACTCTGCTAGGGTTCTAGTTCAATCTTTCCCTTTACCTGTGAGGAAACTGGAGACTAGAGAAGTTGTGCAAGGTCACGGAGAGGATGGCAAGAGCCCAGGCTTCAGTGAACTGAGTTGTCTGCACTCCTTACCAGCCAAGCACAATTTCCTACCTGTCTGTCTGTCTAATTTTTATCTATCATGTATCTATCATCTATCTATCTATCTATCATCTATCTCTCATCTATCCATCATCTATCTATCATCTATTACCTTTCCCCTTTTGAAATCTGAATTTGTTCATTTAGCAAAGTGCTAGAACTTTCTTTTATGGTTCTTTTTTGGTCCCATTTATGTTTTTACCCTTTCCGAATGATTTTATTTGGGAGAGGTAGAGGACAAACTGGCTTTCTTTGTTTTGTGGTGTTTCTTGTTTGTTGTCTGTTATCGCAGGTGCTCAATCCACCTGCACAGCTTCGGGGAGACGTGGTTTCATGGAGCAGGAAAGTTCCCCACCCCCACCCCAAGGCAGGGGAAGGGGCATTTTTTTCTAATTATTCTGTGGTGGGGATGTATGAGGGTGCTTCAACCCCAGCCCTGCTTCTCTTGAGAAGCCAAGCTGGTGCAGTCCAGAGGCTGGCTTTCCACTGGGAAGAGCTCCTGCAAGTCAGATTTTGTTCCTGTCTTACCTCATAGCCTCCAGCAAAGCCTTTAGCTTCTCTGACTCTTACCTGCCTGTAAAGGAGAAATGGGTAAAATCACTGGACTGTGGGGGAAAGACCAGCCTTGTAAGAGATGTGAAGCAGTATTACAGTCTAAAGAAATACCTACATGTATCAATTTTTATTTCAAAATGTTATTTGAAATACCTATCAGGATTTGAAAGGGACCACAGGGTCTTCTGTGGGACGAACTGTTTAACAGCCTGAAGTTCTGTGACTCAGGGAGTCCATGGTGGGCGGTGTCTGGAGGCAGCCCCCCAGAGCTAATCACCAGGGGGGCAGAAAGAAGCAGAGCTTCTCTCCCACGAAGAGGGTGTCCCTTCCTACCCCCACACCTCACGCAGGGGCACAGAGGAATTTAGACAGCAGCTCTGGCAGGAAGCCAGGTGTGCCGTGAGCCGGAGCGGGTTTGGGGGGGTACGGGTTCAGAATCAGGGCTCTGAGATGCCCTTAGTTCTGCTAATCGTGTTGCTTACTAGTGATACGCAAAATGATTACATAGCCCTGTGCCGTCATTTGGCAATTCCCTCTTACTCTTCACCTGACACGCTTACATTTCTGGAAGCTGGGAGGGCTAATACAGGAAGGAAAGGATAGACTCTCCACAGGCAAGTCGGCCGTTAGCAGTGAGCATGGTTTCCAGGCTCTAACAAGTCTCCACAGTGCCTTAAAGACAGTAATGAGTTTTTACCTGGGCCAGGGATTTGTCAGTGGCAACAACTACGGCAGCTCCTGTTTCTTCTTGTCTGTTTGGATAGTAGTATCTCCCTTTGTCCATAGGAAGAAACAGTAGGACTTTCCTCGTGGGTGTGGATTGGGTCAGAAGGGTGGGCTGCCCCATATGAGAAGAGGAGATTTAGTAGCTGGCTCAGAAGTTCTCCACTTTCAAAGGCAGTGACGAGGAGGTAAGCTGTCCCGTCCTTTAATGGTACCCCGTCCCTTCAAAAGCAGGCCACCTTGCCTTTCTGTCCCTGGCTCATGTGGGTGAGTGACCTGCGACCTGCATTGCTCATCAGGTGATGAGTTTCCGTCACCCCAGGCATGGGGGCTTGAGCAAGCTCAGCAGGGGAGAGAATGCTCTTGGGTGCTCAAGGATTGGCTGGAATCACGAAGCATGGTCTCCCGGAGCTGCCCAAATACAGGTTTTTATTTTTATGTTGTTGGTTTTTTTTTCCCCCTCAGTAATTGCTTTGTCATTTGTAATTGCTGCTGTTTCTAATGTTTATTAAAACTTCACACACAAAGAGAATCAGTCATCTGTTGGATTTTGGAAGTGAACTTGTCATCTTGGTGAGATGAACCTAGTATGTGTGACGTTCCCCCCTCAGTGCCATGGGTTAATTCATCATTATTGATAAATAATCAATCTCTATCAATAGTGTTCTATCTCTGTCTCTGCATCTGTCTCCATTCACACATACTTGTATGTACCGTGTATATATAATACATGATGCACAATATATAACACACATGTAACTGTATAATTTTTATATATCACAAAGATGTATATACCAGAGCCCCTTCCTGGGGAGCTGTCTTTGGCCGTGGTTGCTGTCGTTCTCCTTTCTGGTCACCCTGCTAATTAGTGTTGAGACTTTGTGTTCAGGTGGGGTGGAGGGTCACCGGCGAAGGAGGAAGGTGTTCTATGCTGTAGTTGTTTTTGCCAGAGGAAGCTGTCCGTTGTGTGTGTGTCCAGCAGCGCACTGGACACGAGGCTGAGGAATGGGAGGGCCAAGGCAGACTGCGGGCCAGTGTACTTAGACCAGGCTCACATCGATACGGCACATGGGAA
The DNA here is from genome assembly GCA_004023965.1 of Spilogale gracilis. Classification (NCBI taxonomy): domain Eukaryota; kingdom Metazoa; phylum Chordata; class Mammalia; order Carnivora; family Mephitidae; genus Spilogale; species Spilogale gracilis. The sequence goes on from PITA01005397.1 coordinate 111,217, forward strand.
CTGAAGGGCAGTGGCCGCTCACCACTCTTCT
>PITA01005398.1:0-34654 GCA_004023965.1 Spilogale gracilis
CCACATTTATTTTCTTATCTATTAGATTTCCCCCCACTAGAATGTAAGCTCTATGAATGAAGACATTTTGTCTATAATTTTCTATTGCCAGTGGCTGGCACAGCTCCTCACAGTGAACCCCCACTATCCACTCAGTTTTCCTGGTTCCCTCTACTTCCCTTACCATGTCTCCAATCTATCAAGATCACTCGTGCAAATTAGATCTCAACTCATCCACTTCCCTCCAATCTCTACTGCTACCACCCAGTCCAAGCACCACACTTCTACCTGGACGTGCCGGCTCCCTATTCCTACTCCTGTTCTTTAGAACACATTCTGTACATGCGAGCCAGAGTACCTGATTTTCAAATTTGTATTGGATGGTGTTACTTACTCACTGTTTGCTGAAGCCCTCCAACCTCTTCCTGCATCATGTAAAATAAAATCCAAACCCTTTACCAGTCTTCTATTTCATACCTGGCTCCCCGGTTTTAATGGCCCTACTTTTTTTCTAGTATGTGCCTAACTCAACTCTGCCTTAGGGTAATTGATCTTAGTATTCCTTCAGCATTGGAAGTCTTCATTATCTTGGCTTGGCTAGCTCCTTTTTGTCATAAGATCTTACCTTAAGTGTCACCTCCATAGAGAAGTCTACTTTGAGCACCTAATTGAAAGTAGCCATCAGGTACTCATCCTATACTCATCCTACACATCCTACCCTGCTTCATTCTTTTCATAGCACTTATTACTTGTGGTATTTTGTGTATTTATTTATCTTCTACCCAACAGACAAAAATGTAAGTTCCTAAGAACAGAAACCTTGTTTTGTTGACCATCTTATTCTTAATGCCTAGGACAGTACAAAGTTCATAGCCATCACTCAGTAAATAGCTGAATTACAAATAGATTAATGAATAAAGGTATGGATGAATAAATAGTAGTTCTACCTAACTTGGATTGGGTTTGTCAACAATAAAGTATGTACAATTTTCCTATCCAGATTTGAATTCTGATAGCTCTAGTTCAAAGACCTTCTTAAATTTAAACCCATTGGGGCACCTGGGTGGCTCAGTTGGTTAAATGACTGCCTTCGGCTCAGGTCATGATCCCAGAGACCCGGGATTGAGCCCCACATCAGGCTCCCTGCTCAGCAGGAAGCCTGCTTCTCCCTCTCCCCCCCCCCCCCCCCGCTTGTGTTCCCTCTCTGGCTGTGTTTCTGTCAAATAAATAAAATCTTTAAAAAAAATTTAAACCCATAATTATGAGAATTATTTCATACTGGCAAAGGCCATGAGCAATTTTCTATCCAGCAGATAATGCTAAATTGCTTAGAGGTAGTAATTTTTGAGGGTAGATGATTAGTGATGCTGTTTTTGACCTTTTCTAAGTTACAATAATCAGCTGTTATTGTTTATGTGATTTCATAATATCCACACCCCTCATCTCTTCCTAGGCGCAATCATATTTCATAAAATAAATTCAAATTAATTTTGTGATGAAAACTCATGACACATTTTGAAACTGGTACTATTCTATGATTCTATAAAACCAAGCTGAGTGCTCGCTAATTTAATGGTTGAATTGGTATGTTTGCAAATGGTATTCTTAGTCCTTACACTTGTCTCAGCTATGGAGGCAAAATTTGGAAGCCTGAGGATGGTAGCCAGAAGGGTTATGGGCCCCAGGTAGGATCCCTTGCTGCAGGTCTCTCTTTCAATAAGTGGGTTTCATTTGAATTCAAAATTTTCTCTTTAACAATTCTAATAAGCCCACTGTTGTTTGTCATTATGCATGCCTCTCCATGTAGACAATGGGACTTTATTTTAGAGGTAGGAGGAGAAGGGGAACAGTGAGGGATTATTTCATGGAAGAATTTATTAAAGGAGACCATAGGCACCAGGGCAGCGGAAGAGAGAAGGTTCCAGAAGATAAAGAAGACCACAGAGATCTAAAAGAAATCTACACATTTCCTGGGACTCCTATGATGTAGTAACCTCCAGAAATAGTTTTTTTTTTTTTTAAAGATTTTATTTATTTGACAGAGAGAAACACAGCGAGAGAGGGAACACAAGCAGGGGGAGTGAGAGAGGGAGAAGCAGGCTTCCCGCCGAGCAGGGAGCCCGATGTGGGACTCGATCCCGGGTCTCCAGGATCATGACCTGAGCCGAAGGCAGTCGCCCAACCAACTGAGCCACCCAGGCGCCCCCAGAAATAGTGTTTATAAAACATTTCAATAATATTATCTGTTTTATTCTTTTTTTAAATTTTATTTATTTATTTGAGAGAGAGAGAGAGGGAGGGAGAGAGAGAATGAGAGAGAGTGAGCATGAGAGGGAGAAGGTCAGAGGGAGAAGCAGGCTCCCCATTGAGCAGGGAGCCCGACTCAGGACTTGATTCCAGGACTTGATCCCAGGACTCAAGGATCATGACCTGAGCCGAAGGCAGTCGCTCAACCAACTGAATCACTCAGGTGCCCTATCTGTTTTATTCTTAAAGTCTGGAAATATACTATGCAGATAATTCTACATTTTCAAGTGGGAAAAACTGAGACTTAGACAAGCTAAGTAACTGACTCAAATTCACACATCAGATAAAAGACGGAAATAAAGGGTCCCCTGGGTGGCTCAGTCAGTTAAGCGTTCAATTCTTGGTTTCTGCTCCAGTCAAGATCTCTGGGTGGTGAGATCAAGCTCCATGTTGGGCTCCATGCTCAGCATGGAGTCAGCTAGAGAGTCTCTCTCCCTCTTCCTCTGTCCACTCTGCTTGTGCTTTCTTTCTATCTTTAAAATAAATAAATAAATCTTTTTAAAAAGTTTAAAAAAATGGAAACAAAAATTGCACATTCATCTTAAGGCTGCTGGTCTTATTTCCTTGCCATTTATCACTACGTTTATGCTGCTGCCACTTGGTCCTTCTATTAAAATTGTCTGCCAAAACCCTAATCCTGACTGAACACAACTCTCCATCTCCTCCATTGCCTCTTCCAGAGCAGATGAATGCTGAAGTGCTGGAGGAAAATCAACAGATGATAGAAGTCATTATAAATTCATGATCTCCAAACACCTGGTCAGCTGGCTATTCCTTGTTCTGCAGTGATAATCTCTGAAACTTCTTTTTTTCTTTTGCGACTTCCAGCATGTAAGTTTGCTTCATACTTCCAAGAGAGAAAAATAAACTATCTGATGAGAAATCCATCAGCTGATTATGCCAAACTTACATGCTTAACTACATGTAAGTACACGTCCTCTACTCTCTTCCTATTATAGTGGAGGAAGTGTCCCTTCTGATACCAAATTTTTTTAGAGACCTTACCTGATCATTTAATCTTCTTATTTCCTATATTCTTAAACCCCATTTCTCGATTTAGCCCAGTCTTGTAATATTCAAAAAGTTCTGGTATCTTTCATCTTTTGAAAATATTTCCATTAATCTGACATCACCTCTTGGCTACTGTCCTCTCTCCTATTTACAAATCAAATTTATCAAATGAGCTATTTACATATATTCTCTATTTCTTCCTTTCCATTCTTTCTTTATCCCATTTTAATCCTCTCTCCTGCCCCTACCAAGAAAAATAAAGAAAATGTTCCTACTAAATTCTCAAGTCATCTGGTTTTGGCCAAATCTAATGCAATCTCTTTAATCTGATCTTAGTTATCTTATGACAGTGTTGAAGCCAGTTGCTTACTCCTTCCTTGAAGTGTTCTTCTCCTGTCTGACCCTCTTGCCCATCTCCCTACCACTCGGATCACCTCTTTTTACCTCCTCATTTTAGTTCTCTTCCAATCTATTGATCTTTATAGTTATAAAACAAAAGCAAAAACAAAACTATGCTCTTTTTCAGGCTTTAAGTTGATGTCTAATTTTTTTCCTCATAAGTTTAAATAATAGCAAAGAATTTAATTTCTGGCTTACTGTCAATTATAAATTTTATTTTCAATGGCTGCATCATTGTTTCAAATTTATATAGTGGAATGTAAATATACACCAATTTGAAATCCATGATAACCGATTTAAAATATAAATTAAGAAGAACTTGTGGAGGAGTTGGAAATTTTCTTTTCTTCTTTTCCCTTGAACTTATGCTTTCATGGAGTTTCACCTTAATATATTCTATGTTAGAACATCTTATATGGATCACCCTAACATACTTATATAAAATAAAAAATGCATGGGCAAATATAAATCCTATGTTTTTGTTCAAATTTCCTGTGAGATAAGTCTCTAAATGTTAAAAAATGATTTTGACTGAGTTATCATAATTAATAGTAAGTATTTGATCAAGATAACCTAAACATAATATGAAATTTCAATGTATAAATCTAAAAACAAAAATGCAGTCATATTGGGGATTCATTCCTTGATGGAGTAAATGAAGCATTTAAAATTACCTCATGTTTCCACTGATAAATATAAACTAAAGATAATGTAAGACACGATTCAGAATTCCTAGTTTTCATTTCTACAGATTTAAGTGCTAAGAAAACTTGATCACAAAAACAAGTAGATGGGGATGGAAAGAGAACTCTGAATTCCTTCTAAGTAAAATGCCTCAAATCCTGTAATCTATCATTAAAACCATTTTAATGATCTGTCAGATTATAATTCCTTTTCAATCTCATTAAGAGCAAAGAATGGGAAAACACATGACTTAAAGAATGAATTGCCCAATAATTAATCATTAACTTCAATGATTAAAGTCATTGACTTCCTCTACCTGAGCAAAACTATTTCAGACTATTCCTTTACATCTAGAAGTAAAATAATACTGTTATATTAGTAGTAAAATAGTATTAAATAGCAAATAGATGCACAGTAGGATTTCGGATGGGTAGGACATATACCTTTCTTTTGTAAAATAGGAGAACAACCTTAAGAGGAAAAGTGACAAAGAACCCATATGAAGTGGCAGGCTACTTCTTGGAAGGTTACTTCTTGTCATCCTATACATTTTCAAGGAAGTCTCTAAATTCCCTTGACTTCAAAGGTTCATAGTTACGCTTCCCGCCAGATCGCTCAGTTTCCAAACTCTATGTTCGACTGCCTCTGTGAAGTATCCACTGGGAATTCCTCCCAGGCATCTTAAACTTAATTTTGTTCAAAATAGAAATATTATACTTATCTTCCAGCTTTTCTTCTCTACCAGTCTTTACCAATTCTCAGGTTCCCACCTCAGAATCATTCCAATAATTCTACTAGATGGTAATCTTTATGAAATGAAGGCTGTCGCACACTTAGCATATGAAATGGGGCCCAGGACAGAGAAGGTCCTGTTGATTTATCTGAAGGAAGACAACTTCTTCTCACAGCCAACTGCAGTTAGTCATCAAGCCTTACCCAGTTTACTCTTTCAGTTTATTTCAGAATCTGTCCACTCCTCTCAGTCTTTTTGTCAGCATCTTGGTGCAAACTCCTATCATTCATCACCTGAATGACTGCAGTAGCTCCCTGAGCTGCTCTCCCTGCATGCGTTCTTGTTGGCCAAGCCAGACTCCCACAGCAATCAGGGTGATCGTTAGAGGTAACAAATCAGTTCAGCCATTCTCTCATTGAAACATTTAATGTTCCATGATGCTTTTCAAAGGATAAAATTACTGTGGCATCATAATATGATTTCTCATATGCAACTCTTTCTTTTATCTCGTGCCTGTCTGCCCGCTCTCCCCAGCTCCAGTCCCAGGGGATTGGCCCCTATTTGCCTCAGCCTTTGGGCATGTCCTCTCTGCCCAGAGACTCCTCCACTCCCTTTCTCTTGGCTAGCATTCACCTTCTCCATCTCAGCTTACACACCTCCTGTCCACAAGATTTCCTTTGGGTCCCCGTGGGCTAGGTCAGACGGTCATGTGCACAGCTCATGCCCTTTCCTGTCATAGCATTCACTTCCAACGTGTTCACTGTGAGAGAGGACTGAAAGCACACATCCTGCTTTTCTTGCTTCCTGCTCTATCCCTGCTCCAAGTGTCCCATACATATAGCACAATACTCGGGAAATACTTACAGGACACGCAGGTCACAAGTCTTGCTTTACCCCTTATATTTGTCACTTCACTCAATTTCCCAACTTCTTTTTTTTTTTTTTTTAAGATTTTATATATCTATTTGACAGAGAGAGAGAGATCACAAGTAGGAAGAGAGGCAGGCAGAGAGAGGAGGAAGCAGGCTCCCTGCAAAGAGCCCGATGCGGGCCTCAATCCCAGGACCCTGAGATCATGACCTGAGCCGAAGGCAGAGGCTTTAACCCACTGAGCCACCCAGGCGCCCTCAATTTCCTGACTTGTGAGTGCCACTGGAGTTGACGGCAGTGGGATCAGCCCACTCAAGACCTTACCTCACTATACCGGAAGTCCTGAGGCTACCTCTTCCCATTCCCCACATTCATACAAATATGGTTCTGCCCACATCCTTTTTTGACTCAGATCTGCATGTTCAATACCCCTATCCAAGTGCCAGAGACTTGGGAATGCAGGGATGAGTTTATGGCAATAAAGCAGCTCTGGCACTCTCACGCCCCGTACAACATATTAGTCAATAGAGTATCTTTAAATGAAGCTCTAATATATATGTATTATTTTTACAATAATAAATGTATGAGATAATGAATATTAAAGTTTGTTTGTGTTTTAGTACAGTCATAAACAAAGGAACCAGCTAATAGTTCCTTCTTTAAGTCATTGTTTTCTGAAAGGAAGAACTGCTTTTTTTTTTTCCCTCCCCTTAATGGTCCTATTTTTCTCTTTAGTAATTTACTACTAAATTAGACTATAATATTTAAAGGAGTTAATGGAGGGAGGAGTAGAAGGGAAATAATACCGGCATTTTAATTAGTTACAGGGTACTGAGGATTTTAAATCGTGGCCCTGATGTCTGTGCTCTAAATACCAGACTAACTTGCATAGCCAAAAATGATTTGGGCCCCAAACCTGGTGTTTACTGACTAATTTTAGGTCACTTGCCTGAGGTTAACTTGTAAATTGTCTTAGCTCAGTGTACTGATACTGTCCTGGATGTTAACATTCTCCAGAAGCTTGGTGTTACCCAGTAAAAAACTATTGTTGCTAATTCATTCTGCTATAATGCAAAGGAAAACTTCTGGTTTGTGATTAAAAAAACGACAACAAAACAAAACATTAAAAAAATGTAATAAGGAGTACTAGAGTCAGTCTGCAGATCTTTCAAACCAAGCAGTATGGAATAACTACTTGACTTAGGAACAGTTAACCTGATTTTCTATAATATCTATGAGATTTTTAACTCCCTTGCACAAAGATGTTCATTACAATGTAACAATAAATTTAAATAGCCATAAGAGGCTAAAAATTAAATGTTATACCTATATGACGTGAAACTATGAATCAATTTAAACTAGTATTTGCAAAGTATATTTTCATATAAGAAAATGCCTGCATTGTGATATTAAATAAAAAAAAAGCAGGAATAAAATTTCAACTATATAAGAACATGCACCAGATATGAAGGACTATAATAAATATACCCTTTTGATGATGGGATTATGAATTATTCTAATGTATTTTTTAAATGTCTGTGTTTCCCATATTTTCTACAATGAACATGTATTATTTTCCAATCAGATAACTGCATTATCTTCAAAAATAAAATTATTTAATATTTTCATGTTCCTTTCATGATAGAGTTGTATTGTGACTAGGCCTCCAATCCAAGACAATCACTCAATTCCTGAAGAGCTTAAAGAGCTCGGGTGTCACTTAGGTAGGTTTGAACTTCTAACTTCTGACACCATCACATGGGACATTGGTATGGCTCTGTGTTCACAGATATTTAAATATATGCTCAGTCTTACATCTGCAGATAATTGTAGTCGTGTGCTGTGATAGGAAGGACATGGATTATGGAATTAAACAGACTGGGTTAGAACTTTGGCTCCGCCACTTATGACTTAGCCTCCTTGAGCCTTCGTTAGTTCATGTAATAAGCCTAATAAACAGCAGCTCTTATTAGCCCTTAGCGTTTATTATGGGTAGAGGACAATGTTAGATGTTATAGGACATAGAATATTGAATAAGTACCATGAGATTTCAGACATACAGAATGGTGGCATTTTAAGGTGGCTTATTGATTCCCATGTTTTTTTCTCTTCAGATATAGTTGCCAAAAAAATAACTCAATTATCTAAAACAAGTACATGCGTTACCATTAAGACAAAGCAAAACTGGGGCTCAGTGGGTTAAGTATCTGCCTTTGCTCAGGTCATGATATCAGGGTCTTGGGAACAAGCCCCACACTGAACCTGCATTGGGCTCAGCTTCTCCCTCTCCCCTCTGCATCTCCCGCTGCTTGTGTGCATTCTCTCTCTCTCTTTTTCTCTCCTCCTCTGTCAAATAAATAAAATCTTAAAAAAGAGAAGACAAAGCAAAACCTGTTCTCTATAAATTGGGTTGGAGGCAACAGTTAATACTGCAAAACTTAATATGAGAAACTCTACAAGCCAATGCCTCTACCAATACCATATATATCTTGTTTATTTTATTTTTACTGGATGCCCAAAGTCAATGAATACATTTCCCTTATTGTACCTGCCAAGTAATTTTTTTTAAAGATTTTTATGTATTTATTTGACATAGAGAAACACAGCGAGAGAGGGAACACAAGCAGGGGGAGTGAGAGAGGGAGAAGCAGGCTTCCTGCTGAGCAGGGAGCCTGATGTGGGGCTCCATTCCGGGTCTCCGGGATCATGACCTGAGCGGAAAGGCAGCCGCTTAACCAACTGAGCCACCCAGGCGCCCCTGCCAAGTAATTTTTAAGGGATTAATGTTCACTAATGATCACCTAATGGGGAGTCAATAATGCTTAAGGAGAATGACTACTTAGGGTGGATTCCCCTCTCCCACAAAATACATACTCTGGAACTCCCTGACTTCAGCCCACTTTACTGGCTGCATAAATCACTTTCCCAAGTTCAGGTTCCAAAGGGTTGATGGTGCAGGCTTTGTGCACAAACTTAGATTCAAAAGTGATGGGAGGATGACTATTTGCAGAGGGTGTGGATGGCGCTTGGACACGCACATGGCAGTGTCACGGACATGCCCCCACCCTCCTCATGGTACAGCTGGGAGCTGGGAGCAAGAGAGAAAAGGCTGGTGAGGAGCTGCGAGCCGGGGCTTGCTTTCCCTGTGCCACTATCCTGGCATGGAACTCTGAGTCTAACATTCTAACATTCTAAATTCTCACCCGGTTTTCCAGCCGCAGCTTCCTCTAGGAAACTAAAATGCAATGTGCAGAGGTGGGTGGGTGGAGAGTGTGGGAGGATGGAACAGCCCGTTGGTAAAGGTTGCCTGGCATGGGCTGCAGAGCACAGAGAAACTTCACTCAGGAGACGCTGTGTGAGTCTTCATTTTACTGTTACTTTTACCATCCCCCGCCCTGTGTAGGAGCTGAATATTAAATAGTTCCAACGTCTTAATGATTTTGGCATCTAACTGTTAAGCCAGTTTGTAATGACTTGATGCTTGCACAGAGCTTACCACATTATTAGGCCTTTCTAAGTAATACAATTTGTAACTTTGGAGAACCATTCTGAAAAACTCCTGAACTAGAAACAGAGGAGGTGGTTGGAGCCCCTTACCCCTTCTCCCCAAACTGTTCTCTTTTGGTCTGGGTCCCAAATAGCTATTTGCTAAAATCAATATCAAATATAGTTTCAGAATATTAGATGACAACATGACTTCTTGGGACACTACCAGGAATAAATAATAACAAATACCTTATCAGCCTTTACCGTCATGATCAGCTCTTTGTTTTGGGAATATAATGAGGATTCATCTTCTCAGAGTTACAGATCTAGTCAAAACATTGGGTTGATGTTTCTGACCATTCTAATGGCATTCTGGATGTCTCAGTCAAAAAAGTCAAATAAGAATTTGACTTTGAAACGGAAAATTCCCAAAGACCTTCTATCATAATCATTTTAGGGAGAAAAATGCTAAGATCAAGAAGGTTGTGTAATGTTCTCACGGTCTCTGAGCTAGTTAGTGGTGAAGACCCCTAGATGTGTCTCTGACCTTCACTAGGGCAGTGCATCTTGTGAACTTTCAGTCTGAACGGGGAGTTTGAGTCTTGATCTACAAACAATGCCAGAAATTGTTCTCCCCTCACAAAGCAGAGAGAATCAAATCAGAACATTTAGAGCCCCATGAAGCCAGTCTAAAGGAATATGAACCATCACATCTACCTCTTACCAGTCCCATTGTTCCTTTGCCAGGATCAATATGTTCTTTTCTTCCTAAAGCATGTTCAGATAACTGAATTAATCCTCCTAAATTTGAAAGCACTTAGTGATTTGTTTGTGGCTTTTGAAAATTAAAAACTTAGTCACATAATTTTTCTAAAGTGTTGATGTTTCAGTACCTGGGCACAAGGTCAAATATCTGTTAGTTTTTCTAGAAATGAAAGCACGGTGTAACATTTGCCCACTTTAAAGATTACTTAGACCTGTATAGGCATGGAGCCCAAACCATAAGTCCTCTCTCTTTGTAAATAGATTCTTTCCTAAAAGAACTTCCTAAATCATGGAATTTCAAACAAATTATTTCTGTAACTTGGTGGCAGCAATGTGAAGAAGTCATTAGCTTCCTAAAACTAGAAGGAAAAATATTCATATTTGTAAATGATAAATATTTTATCTAAGAATGACTGGATATTTTAAATAATAGCTTTATTGAGATATAATTCCCATATTTTAATATTTGGCTTTTTAAAGTATATAATTCACTGACTTTTATAGCCAAGGAGTTGTACAATCATTAGCACTATCTAATTTTAGAACATTTCCATCATGTTCCAAAGAAATCCTACATTCATTATCAGCCCCTGGTAACTGTTAATCTACTATCTACCTATGTGAATTTCTCTATTTTAGACATTTCATAGAAATAAAAATTTTACAGTATGCAGCCTTTGGTACCTGGCTTTCTGCACATAGAACAGTGTTTTCAAGTTTCATTTATGATGTGAGATGCATCAGTTTTTCATCTCTTTTTGTGGTAGAATAATATTCCACTGTATGGATATACAAATTTATTTATTCATTCATCTATTAATAGATATCTGAGTTGTTTGTACTTTATGGCTATTAGAAGCAATGTTTCTGCGTGGACATAAGTTTCAATTCTCGTTAGGTATGCACCTTGGAGTAGAATTGCTATTCACATGGTAACTGTCAACTCTGAGGAACTGACAGACTGTTTTCCGTAGTGGTTGTACCACTTCGCCTTCCTCCCAGCACTGCATGGGGCTTCTGATTTCTCCATATGCCAGCTAATGCCAGATAATGTGTTATTATCTATCTTCTTGATTATAGCCATCCCACTGGGTGTAAATTAGTATCTCACTATAGTGTGACTTGTACTTCCCTAATGAATAATGTCAAACATCTTTTTATGTGCTCATTCACCATTTGTATATCATTTTAAGAGAAATATCTGCGCATATTTGTGGTGGGCTAAATAATCTCTCTCCCCATAAAAAGGTTCAAGATCTATTATGTGACCTGTGAATATACATGTTAGAGATCAAAGAAACTTTACCGATATGATTAAGCTAAGGATCTTGAGACAGGAAGATTATTTTGGATTATGTGGGTGAGTCAAATGTGATCACAAGAGTCCTTAGAGGAAGGAGGCAGTACTACAGTCAGAGAAGAGATATGATGAGAAAAGCAACGACTGGACTGATGTTCTTTGAAGATGGAGGAAAGTGTTATGAGCCATGAAATTCAAGTGGCTTGGGAAGCTGGGGCAAGATAAGAAAATGGATTCTTCCAATTATCCTCTGGAGCCTCTCAACAACATCTTCAGTTTATTTCAGTGAGTCTGATTTTGGATAGCTGACCTCCAGAACTATAAGATAACAAATTTGGGTTATTTTAAGATACTAAGTTTATGGTAATATATTACAGTAGAAATAGGAAACTAACATAAAATTCTTTGTTGATTTTTAAATTATATTATTTGTCTTTTTATTTTTGATTCGTAAAATTTCTTTATATATTCTAGATGCAAGTTCCTTATCAATCGTATTGCTGCAAATATTTGTGCCATTCTATGGATTGTTTCTAACTTTCTTGGTGATGTTCTTTGAAGCATAAAAGTTTTTAAATTTGATGAAGCCCAACTTATCTGTTTTTTCTTTTGTTGTTCTTGTTGACATATTAAGAAACCACCACCTGGGCACCTGGGTGGCTCAGTTGGTTAAGCCACTGCCTTTGGCTCAGGTCATGATCCTGGAGTCCCAGAATTGAATCCCACACTGGGTTCCCAGCTCTGCAAGGAGTTTGCTTCTCCCGCTGATCTTTTCACCTCTCACACTCTCTCTCACACTGTCTCTCAAATAAATCAATAAAATCTTAAAGAAAGAAAGAAAGAAAGAAAGAAAGAAAGAAAGAAAGAAAGAAAGAAAGAAACTACCACCTACTTCAAAGGTTACTCATGAGGATTTACTCCTGAGATTGACATAGAGTTCCTTTTTGTGTGTGGTATGAGGTAGAAGCCTGACTTAATTCTTTTGCATGCAGATATCTCAAAGTTTTGGCACAATTTGTTTTAAAAAGGAAGGGGAAGGCATGTTTACCATAAGGCTATTTTGTTTAACCAGTTGAAGGATTTCTCTTATTAGATTACATAACACTTGACCAAAATAGGAAAATTGTAGGAGATATCTTTTCAGATATAAAAGACTGTATGTGGGTACCTCAAATTCTACCAATTTTGTAGCTAAAATTATTCTACTTGTTTAGAAGTGTACCTGTGTAGCTCTAAATTGTTGGGGACTCATCATTACCAGTCACCATGGAACAACTTGCTAAGTGATTTTTTTTTTTTTTTTTTTTTTTTTTGTGCCTACCAGATTGTCGACACATTTAGGGCTAGTGATACTGATAGAGAAAATCAAAGGACACAGGGCTGTTCCATCTCACCCCTTTTCATTCTTGTAGGCCCATATGAAAGGAAATAATCCATAAGAATGAGTCCACTGATAATACCCCACCACCATATATCTTCCCAAGGTGGGCACTGGTATCATTTGCACTAAATGATGTCTCACTTCTTATGAAGATGTTGTTCAGGATAATAGTTGGATTTATGTCCTGCTTTACCCTGAAAACAATAATGAAAGAAAAGTTCACTTTGTTTTGAAGACACTGAGAGTTTCTGTCTTTGAAAAATGCAGCATCATCATAGTCATTTTGTGCAATAATTGGTTGGTTATGATGGAAATTGATAGGTTGGACTTGGTGACTCATAAAGTTTTAATTTGCAATCATCCAAACTGACGAGTGTTCAATGTGGACAGGTAATCTAAAAATTTAGCAAACTCTTATGCAGTTTCACTTACTTAAAATCTTCTTCTTCTTCTTCTTTTTTTTTCCTTTTTCTTCCCCAAAGATTCTATTTATTTATTTGACAGAGAGAGACAGCCAGAGAGGCAGTGGGAAGCAATGGAAGTGGGAGAGGTAGAAGCAGGCCTCCCGCTGAGCAGGAAGCCCGAGGTGGGACCCGATCCCAGGACCCCAGAGCCATGACCCGATTTGAAGGCAGATGCCCAATGACTGAGCCACCCAGGCACCCCAAAATCTTTGATTTCCTTAAATAATCTGAAAGTCAGTCTTGGGTATAAGTGATGCTTGGAAGATGCTTTTTTCCTCTGACTGGTGCTTTTAATTTGCCCAGAAAATATTAAGTTTAGGTCTGTCTTCTCCATTTCCAAGTTTTGTGTTGTCTTTAGCTCCTGATGATCATTTTTTTCTTCTTCTTTATTTTCTTTCCCTTTGCTCCCTGTCTTCCCTTCCCTCTCTTTCTCCTTATTTTCTTGTTTTAAAATCAATAGTGAGTTAATGGATATGAAGTAATGAATAAGATTAGAGTGAGTTACCAAATGACAGCCAAAAGGACAATGCTGGGGTTTATCCATGGGGGTTGTATTCTTGAAACACTGATCCCTGACCTCTCAACTTTGGTCAATATTTTCAAACCTCAGTGAGATCAATATTATTCTTGCTTAAAATCAACATGTATGCTGTCTTGGATTTTATAAGGACAAAGCCAGCCGCACCCATAAACAGACATGGAAGGAACAAATGAAACAATGGACTTAAAGAAAAAAAAAATTTTTTTCAATCTTGTCTAGGAATAGAAATTATTGTGCTGAGGGCTGAGAGATTAAATTGTGTCACTTGTCAGGAAACTGGCACGCAGCCATCTTTTTTGCCTGCTGCTACATGGTGCTTTTGTGCTGTGGGTGGGTTTAATAAATGCACTGTTGTGTAAAATGTCATTGCTGCCTCGCCAAACAGAGACTGTCATGTGATAGTTCTTCCCCAGGATGACAGGTCAATATTGGTCCGCAGCAACCAGGGACGTGAAGCCACACAAAGGGCATCTTCATGGTTCAGAGACAAAAGGAGAAATAAAAATCATTCTTCAAAGAATGGAGATATATATATTTTGCTGTGGAAGAAAACTTAATGTTCTTTATAAAATGTTCTTACTTTAAAGATAGGTAATATTATCAAATTTTAAGGACTACTTCCAAAGGAAAAAATACAAATAAATTGTAACATTTTTGAAAAGCTCAATCTTACTATTAACTTTCAAACAAATGCAAAGTCAACCAAGGGAATACACCATTGTTTACCTTGGTAAAGAGCCCCAAATTATGTATGTGTAAGCGCATGAGACACTGACAATATATCGTAAAATAGGCCTTCTCCAACATTGCTGGTAGAAGTAAAATTTAGTACAATCTCTCTGGAAAGAAATTTAGCGTTATGTGTCAAAACTCTTTAACATGTTTGTACTTTTTCGTCCTGAAATTCTACTACCAGAAATGTATTCTAAGGAAATTATGAAAAACAGGGTTGATGATGTCTTCTAAAAGATTGCCAATTATTTAAAATGCTGAGAAACTGAAAGTAAACTCTTATCAATGTAAATGGTAAATATATGATTAAACAACAATTAAAATACTTGTAGAGGATTTCAAAAAATTACCTAGGGCAAGGTTTATTTAATAAGGTTAGGTGAAGTTAAACAAATGCTAAATGTATAGAGCATGATCTAAACAAAGTTTTAAAAAATATCCAAAAACCGCAGAAATAAATGCACAAAACATGTTAATAGTGATTGAGTAGTGTAAAAATGACTGTGTTGTATTTTGTTTGATTTTTGTCTACTCTTCTGCATTTTATATATACCCCACAAAGGACAACCACATTATCCCCAAATACATATACAGATTAAGTTATATATATATATATGTATATATATATACATATATATATATATATATTTTTTTTTATTGTTACTAAAATTTTTTTTTCCAGTGTTTCAAGATTCATTCCCCATTCCCCACACCCAGTGCTCCACGCTTTAGGTGTCCCCAGTACCCACCACCAGACTCTCCCATCCCTCCACCCCCCTCCCTCCAAGTCCCTCAGTTTGTTTCTGTGTCCAAAGTCTCTGTTGTTTCGTTTCCCTCCCTAGATTACCCTAGTTCCCATTTACTTTATATTTAAAAAGAGGTTGCATAGGGAAAAGACCATTGTCTAGAGAACTTCACCTAAATCACTATGTGCTTTCTTGCATTGCCTCTTAGCCCTCACTCTTCATTTTCTCTATAGCTCTGGCTCTTTCACTCCTTAGATTCACATCTCAGCCATCAGATGAAACAGATTTCTGCTCTTTCTCCTGCTGGGGCACTGGCTTCTCCCTTGCTTCTCACTGTGCTTTTTGCCCCTTGCCTCCAGGTGTGTGAAGGGCCTGGGACGAGCTGTGAGGCCTGCTCAATGTTTCTGAGGTTCAGAGTGTCATCCCCCTGACAGAGGCCTAGAATGGGCAAGCCACTCTGTAGCCCAGTCATAAGGGACATTGTAGTCAGACTGCCTGGGTTCAAACACTGGCTCCAACAGGCTTGTGCAAGTTACTCAATCTCTCAGTGCCTCGATTTTCTTTCTTTTTTTAAAGATTTATTTAATTATTTTATATATAGAGAGAGACTTGGGGAGGAGGAGCAGAGGGAGAGGGAGAGAGAATCTCAGGCAGACTCCCCACTGAATGCAGACTCATCACCCTGAGATCATGACCTGAATTAAAATCAAGAGTCAAACGCTTAACTGACTGAACCACCAAGGTGCCACAGTGCCTAGATTTTCTTACTTGGAAAGTGTGAGTCTCTCTGAGTTGTTGTACTGTTTAGATGAGTTACTGTGCCAGGAAAAGTACTTAGCACATTGAAGCACTATGTTAGTCTCTGCTATTACTGTTGTTGATCTGATTATAATATATCCACTTATGTTGAGGCCAAATGTCTACTCTTCTGGGGGCAGACCCATCACCTCATTTTTCTGAGTTTCAGCCTCATTATAAATTTTTAGTATTATTTAATTTTCAAAAGTATAACTTCTAGTGGAAAAGACATACTTAAAAATTTAAGTCTCTATCTCACATGGAAGAACAAAAGAATTTTTCAAGTAAAACATAACCACATTTAGTCTGTGAGCTCATTTTTTTAGTGAAGGAAATGGTAGATTCAGTTAACTGTATTATAAGCTCAAGTACAGAAACAAAGAACATTTGGTATTACCATACCTGTTTCTAAATGGGCTTTATTCCCATGTTATGAGCAGGAGAAAAAGGGCTATGAACAGGAAGGAACAGGAAGCTTAGGGAAAGATGTGGAAGCTAAAAGGAGACTGAAAAACGGAAAGAATGAGAGGAAAGGTAATAGAAAAATATAGAGAAAAAGAGAAAAACAGGCAAAAGCAGAGGAAAGACCACTGAGAGTAGAGACACAGGTAAGGAAAAGGGGGAGACATTGCTAATATTTACTGAGCATCTAATATATGCTAACTTGGGTAGGGACATAAGTTTTCTCACTGAATTCTCAGAACAACTCAATGGAGTAGGTATGAATATCATTATTTTACAGAGGAGAACACAGTGACTAAAAGGGTCTAACTTCCCAAGATCAATTATATTAGTATACAGAGTTTAGAACCTACATCTTTCCAGAGCACATTGTACTGTGCTGCTCCCCTGTTCGAAGCACTAATTATGAGATTAAAAAGTACTCTTCACAGCTTGCTGGATCATCTTTGAACAGTGATCCCACCACACTGAGAAAAGACTGCTAGGGTGGGCTTGGGTAGTATTGTCCCTTAACACTACCTTATGGTGTTAATTGCTTGAGTCAAAACACTGGGATCCTAGTTAAAGCAGAGCCTCCAAAGATACATGTCTCAGGGTAAGTCGCTCTTCTGAGCCTCACTTTCCTCATCTGAAAAATGTACATTTTGAACTAGATACATTGCCAAATTCTAAAAATCTATACTTAAAATCAGGCTGCCAGATTTTCAATTTTGATTGTTATTCTCGATCTCTTCAATGTCCCTTCAATGTCCCTTCCCAGTTCATGGAAGGAAGTGGTGAGGAAGAAAACGATCTCTGTGGTAGTAGCAAGGATCTATCGAAATGAAGTAGAGGCCTACCCAATAGCTGTCTTCACATAAGTAACAGCCTGCAATGCGGGTTGGGGAGTAGGTATATGTGATTGATTGGGTTAGGACCACTGTTCAGTTTTCCAAGTTGTTCAACGTACAACCTTAGGAGGCAATATTCATATATACAGTCCTAGGCCATAGCCCTGGCTCTGGGAAGCCAATGAAAAGATTCATAGGTAGAGGTCAGAATAAAGAAAATTGTCACTCAGTAGAAAAATAACCAACTTCGTAATGTTCAGAGGTAACCCTTAACATTGTGAAAAACTACCTTTGAAAGTTTTTAGGCAGAGACCTCTACTCTTGAATGAGAGTCTAGAGGGTACACAAGTGATTTTCAGGATGAATTTTTTGATGTATTGAAAGCTAGCTGGGTGATCTTCTTAGTCTTTAAGCCTAATTTGATGAGTTAATATTATGGCCAAATACTAGTTTCTACCTCATATGGATGTTGTATCTAGAAGACTGTATGTATTTATGTACATCTCTATTTCTATCTATTTTAGCTCAATGCTCCACAGATGTAAAAATCTCAGTACGTTTTCGCTGGGATTATGATTATTCTCTTTAAAACTACTGAATACTGCTTCTAGAAGAACTTCCTTCATAGGCATGGGACTGTCACCTAGATTTGCAAGCAAACAATGCTTTTCGTTCTTAACTGTAAGGTAAGCATGTTTAACATAAAAGTTATTCTGTCGCAAACTGAAGCCAGAATTTCCTAAGAGAGGGAAGTTCCCCTACTACTAGGCAGAGTGGTGTGAGATGTGGAGATCGACTGTGGATCATCGATTTCAGAGCTCGCTTCTAACAACTGTTTCTAAATTTTGAAAATGGTGCTTCTTTAACTTTCAATATTAGCAAACCCAGTCTCCACTATGACTCATAAGAATTACACAGTATCTGTTTCAAATTGTTCACTCTTGTAGCAGAAATTAATCTCATCAATTCACTGTGAAAATTCTACTGTCGAAAAGCAGGGGTTTCCTGTGGGAGTGTCTCTTCTGTTTTCCATGTTGATTAGGAGATACAGATGCACCTCCCCCCCCCCCCCCCAAAATAATCTGTGCTTCTATTCCACAAGCTGTCCTAAGGAATCACTGCATCAGAACAGTGGCTAGGGAACAAAAGTGTCTTTGACTGCTTTGTAAGAAAAACAGTAAACTAGTTTACTTATGTTTAATGCAAAAAAACCCGACTGAAGACAGGCTACAAAACTTACATTTGTGATACTTAATTCACAGTCCCCACCGTGGCTCCATGCAAGCTAGTTATTCTTATATAGAGGACTCTGTTTGTGCAACCCTCTCTCCTCTTACTTATTAATTTACCCCCCTACTTCATCTCCATTAATTAATTAATTAAATCAAAAACTCAGTCATTCAGCCAGAATTTATTGATTCACTTCTATCTATAACTTTGTGGCCCGAGGGGATTCACAGTATAGTGGAAGCTCTAAAGAACACTGGGACATGTTTTTCTCCCCAGGGAAATCTCTTCTAATTGTTCCAATCTACAATGCCTTGTAGCAGGTTCTTTGATCTCTGATCGATTTTTATATTATTTACTAATTGTACCACATGTGTAACCCTTTGTTCCCCCAAGCAATCTTCAGTTCCTCAAGAGTGGGGGGTCCGGATCAAGCAGCTATGCCCCTATGCTGAGCTCCATCGACCTACTTAACCTCACATTTTGGTCTTCATTCATAAGTTGGTTTCTCTCCTTGTTGGGATATCTTCCTCCTCTGTGTTCTTGTCAGATTTATGGGGGTAGTGAAATCTTAATTATTATTATTATTTTAAAGCTGAAATGTCTCACATTTAAAAATCTTAACTATTTTTAAGACCCAAAATAGAATCTTCCTATGGAATAGTTTTTAGACTCTATTCAAACTGCCAGAGAAAGTCCTTATAAATGGTCGCCGAATCTATGAATAAACACAGTATGCATACCATTGCCTTATTTGCGAATTCTACAATTCCATATTGTTTTTTGATACATTTTATTATATGCCCACCAGCTCTGAGCATTCTTCCTTCCAACCAGAATGAAGATCGCACGGAACCGAAGATTTATGTGTACACCTTCCTTACAGAGCCAGGCTGAATGTCAAACATAGTGCCCATCAACAAACACAAATGAAATACTAGGTGAATTTTAGTAAGTAATAAGAAATCTGCAAAGTCATTACAGAAAGCTTGCTTTGACAGCCATTTCTTGCAAGCACAGAGCTTTGTAAAATTATTATTCTCCAAAGGTATAAACATGCCTCATTGATGTGGCAGATTTACCTTCCGAATAATTCTAACATTTCAGAGCTTTACCTGAGTCTGCCATCCTCTGCTGCTGCTCCACCTGGTATAATCTTCGTAATAAATATGCCAGGGTCATCTCCAATGTGGGGATTATCTGTCCCTCCAGCAATACTGAATCCCAGGCCAGAATTCCCCTGGAGAAACAATAAGTAGACATTAAATGATATGGCTGTCACTTAAACCTAGTTTCTTTTGCACTCTGTGTTATCATCTTACTACTCCAATGGAAATCAGGTGATAACAGTCTTCTACACCAAGCTATAAAGTGCACTGTCAGCAGACAAAGGAAGGTCAGGAAAAACACTCCAGTTTGTTTCTGCGTTGCAAGAATTTAAGGGGCCTTACATTTTTGCTTATGCAAAGGGCCTTATATTTGTGCTTTTAAGAAAATTTTCTTTTATACAGCAATTAAAATGATCGTTACAAACTAGGAAATGCAAGCTTATAAACTGTGTTATATAGAAAAATCAAAAACATTAGTGTCAATTGTACAAATTATACATACATATGAAAAAGAATGGATGGAAACCAGTTGCATGAAAATTGATTTGGTAGAGTAGTGAAATTTGGCTGTTTTAATTTTATTTCTAGTGCTGTTATGCATCAAAGAAATGTGTTCCTATATAACAGGAAGCTTTGACTTCAGAAGGCAGGTCTCTCTTCTAGAGTTATAATAAATGTGAGATGTTTATCTGTAATAAACAGGTTTTAATTTGCAATAGATATTGACAAGGAATGTATTACTACTGCAGGATGTAAATTTAATAGTTTATATCCTAATAAAGCTTTCATACCTACTCATGCAGATTATGGTAACTGATGGCCAATGTGCATATAACCTTCTGAAATCTGTATGTAAGACATAATTAAAAGTCTTCCCCAAATTCACAAGCCACCTTACTTAACATACTTATTATTTACATATTTTCCTTTAATCTACATCTCCTCAGTTACATTATGCTTCCATATTATGTTATGATGCTTTTTATAATTCATATTATATTTTAAGCCATATCCATACACCTGGGTAGTGCTTATAATTATCCATTTTAAATAACTAAATAATACTTCATCAAGGTCATATACTATCATTCCTTTAAGCAGCCCTCTATCACTGGATATTTAATTTTACCATAACCAAGATAGCTTACTAAATTTACAACTACTTGATTAATTCCTGCTCTTGGATAAAAACAAAGTAGTTAGTCCAGTTAAAATAATCAAGACACTCAATTAGTCAGAAAAGTTCAGTGTTAAGATCAGCTGTAACTTGACAGTTACTTCATTACAAATGTCAAGGTAATGTTTAGCAATTTCTATTGACTAAATAATAAAAATTTAAGAAGGCTTTTCACAACTGTACATATATGTTGAAATGCTGAAATTAATAATTCAATCATAACAATGAAAATCCATTGCTTTTATACGTATGACATTTCTCTAATTCTGTTTTTCTTTGAAAAACATCCAATACTCATTGAACAGAGATATTACTCAGTAGGAGTCATGTCGTCATAAATTTATTTATTTATTTATTTATTTGTTTATTTATTTATTTATTTAAAGATTTTATTTATTTGATAGAGAGAAACACAGCCAGAGAAGGAACACAAGCAGCGGGAGTGAGAGAGGGAGAAGCAGGCTTCCCGTTGAGCAGGGAGCCCGATGTGGGACTCGATCCCAGGTCTCCGGGATCATGACCTGAGCCGAAGGCAGTCGCTCAACAAACTGAGCCACCCCGCACCCCTGTCATAAATTTATTTAATATTCGTTACACACCAGCACTGAGCCTGGCACTGGAATAAGTTCTGGGACGATAGCAGCAACTACATCAGTTGATGAGGCACATGAAGAGGAAGTATGGAGTGTAGGAGCGGCCAACAGAAGAGGGAAGCAGAGGGGTTTTTCTGAAGGTCAAAGGCAGTTAGTTACTCTTAGAGGGTGGGAACTGGGGAGGAGGACAGAATATTCCAGTCAAAGGAAGAACACATGTAAAATCCCTGAGGTGACAAAGGTTATGCCAGGTCCAAGACATAGATAATAAGGTTTGAATAAAGAAAGCAAAATGAACTGGATGAGATAAGTATTTACCATGAGTGCAAGTAAACCTATTCTTGGCTTTAAGTACCTACTGACACCAGATGACTCTGGTCAACCATAGGTATGGTTGAATATCTATTAAGTGCAAGGCTACAGGAAAGCTAAGGCTACAGGGAGTAGGACCAGATGACTTCTCCCTTCATGGAATCCAAGGAAGAGCAGAGAAGGCAGTGACATCTGGCACCTGTTAATCAATACATTTTCACTGTAACATCAACTACATTGTCAGGACAGCATTTAGGTGACTTACAAGGTTGTTTCTTGAAGATCTAAGGGTTTTGGAAGGAAAGAATGGGAAGATGGGTATCCTCGTTGTAAATTTGGGTCTAGTTCCAAGAACATCATTTGGAGTATATTGTTATTACTGGAGTTGGCACCTCAGAGATAATCATTTCCTGAGTAAGGTGGGAGGGAAAGAGGCAAGCACAGAGTGGGAAGTACACAAACGCTTTCTCCTCACAATATCAATATTTTTGGAGAGGGCTCTCAAAACTTTGCCATTTGAGAAACGTATTCACTCCCCAGCTCTTAACCTCATTTCTAGTGTTATACTTTCACCCCCAGGAATATTCAGCTGATCTTTCCTGCACAGTTGACACTATGACTTGTCTCTTAGCCCTTGCTCATGCTGCTTTCACTACCAGAAACTTTCTACCTCTCCTTTGCCTGGCCCACTTCTACCCATTATCCAAGATAAGGCTCAGAAGGCATGTGCTACAAAAAATATTAAATGATCATTCCAACTCTACTTCTCTGGGTAATTCAGCCCTCTTTTAAGTTTTTAAAGATTTCTGTGCTTATCTATGCCATGCACTGTGTTATTTTGAGTTTATATATTTGAGTCTATTTTTCCTTTAAAGTAAGGAAATGCTGCAGTAGTCATCTTTGTTTCTTGGTATTTTCTCTGGCACATAGTATTGTTCAGTAAATAATTGACAAATGAATGAACAAACAAACTTACTGAGAATATTCAAGATCTAAAGGGAAGACACAGAAAGGACACAGTAAAAGTCCACAATGTGTTGAGAAATGTAATATACAAGTAGAAGCCATTTTGTTCTGTGTGGCTACAAGAATCAAAATGGAAAGCCCAGGTATCCAAATTGTGGCTTAGCTGAGGGATGAATGATGAGACAAAACTGTCCAGACTGGGGGGACATGTTGCTCTGGAGGGGAAGGAGGACCCTTCACTCATAGAGCAGCTGGTTAGTCGTTGGATGTGAGGGAGCTGAGCAATTATTGGGAGGTCAAACTGCACAACTTTAAAGGATTCTTCTAGATCTTTGGCTAGATTTGTAGGAAAACAGCTGCTGCCAATAAAGAAAAAGGAATGTTTAGCAAAAGAAGTAGATCATTATTGCATTTTTAAAACTTGTCCTGTGAATCAGCAGATCTTTGGAGTGATAGCTTTGATGACAATCTAGCAACTACTACTGTTTTTAGAACTGACTCTAATATGGAGAATATGCTGGCCTTTGCATCTCCTACTACACATTCCCTTTCCCTCAAATCTACCCTGAGGTAGAAGAATGAATGGATCAGGAAATCCATAATGGAAAGGGGTAGGTAGAGGAAGAGTGTAACTGGACCTGTGTTTCCAGTCTCAACGACTTACAAAAGCAAATTTTGCGTTTCAGTTAAAACCGGTCTGCCAGCTGGGCCTGAGCAGTCACCATGATTCTTTAGAGGATGTTCCTGTGACTTCAGCTAAGGAAATTATTTAAAGTGTTTTCCTGTCTCTCCTTATTGTTCTCTCCCAGCCGTCCCTTTCAGGCCTTTGCTACCAGCCAGCCGCATTCAGTGGAGAGAGGGACAGATAATAAGCAGCAGTGAAATTACTGCCTGCTGTTCTCCAGGGCTGAGTCACTCCAGTCTCCTGACAATCATCACGGAGCCAGCCAGCTGCGGGGCCAGACCCCAGAACCTCTCGGTTCCCAGCAGCGATCTTCCACGTGAGCAGGCAGACCCCTGGCTGACACCCTCAGATCCTGAGCATTGCAGCTAATTAACCTCATGTTGATACTTGACCCAGTCAATGGCAACTGTGAGGTTCCACGCTAGTGAGGGCAGTCCCTGTACAGGGCTCTGGGTGGGCTGCCATTCCTCTGCAGGTGGGCAGGATACCACGACTGGTGAATGTGGCTGGCATGAAGCATTCTTTCTCCTGGTTCCTAATCCCACATTTGCTGATTCTCCTCCAAGAGCACAAGTCTGCTGCCCAGCCAAATGGCACTTCCTCTTTCAAGTACTATGTTCCATCTCTTCTCCGAAAGACAATCAACAAAAAGGAAAGACACTTCACCATTTAATTGATGGTTGCAAATATAAATACAGTATTCTTAGAAAAGTTCCTCTTTCGTTCAGAGTGTTTCTCTAAATGAAAATTACGCCATAACGGGGCTATAAAAAAGAAGAGAAAAAGAAAATATCATAATCATATGCACTTATAGAATTTTTAAAAAAGATTTTATTATTTATTTGAGAGAGAGAGAGAGCTTGGGCAGGGGGAGGGGCAGAAGGAGAGCAAGAGAGAGGGAAGCAGACTCCCCGCTGAGTGCTAAGCCCAATGCAGGCTGAATTGCATGACCCTGAGATCACAATCCAAGCCCAATCAAGAGTTGGATGCTTAACTCACTGAGCTACCCAGGCGCCCCTACAGAATTTTCTATTTATAAAGAATTTCTTTGAGTTTTTAGAAGTTCTTATTTTAAAGTATTTGTTTAATCTGGTAATTCAATTCCAGGAATTTACCCTAAGGAAATAATCAGAGATGTTTACAAAGATTTGTTTTCAAAGCTTCATCAGAGCATTATGCTTTTAATGTTTAAAAATGAACAAACAAACAAACAAAAACAAGAACAACTCACAACTGGAAAAACATTCAAATGATGGAGAAATGGTTAAAAATACTTGGTACATTTATCTGAATGTGGGACTTTTTTGGAGCCATTAAAATTGGCTGTGGATGATAGGAAATACTTCAAATACATCCAAAATAAGGATGATAGGAAATACTCATCATACAAATGTGAGAGGAAAAAAGGGATATGGAATTTTAATTACAGTATGATTACCACTGAAGATATTAAAAGTAAATGACTTATTTTTAATGAGAAAATTATTAATCACCAATTAGCAATAGCAAAAGTGCTTAATAATTCCAATTAAGAGGGAGACTTTTAAAAAAATTATAAAGTTCTTTTTTTTTTAAGTATTTATTTATTTGACAGAGAGAAACACAGCTAGAGAGGGAACACAAGAAGGCAAGAAGGGGGAGTGAGAGAGGGAGAAGCAGGCTCCCTGTGGAGCAGAGAGCCCGATGCAGGGCTCGATCTCAGGAGTCCGGGATCATGACCTAAGCCAAAGGCAGACATTTAACAACTGAGCCACCCAGGCACCCCTAAAAATTATAAAGTTCTTAATAAAAATATCAAAAATACTAAAGTACTAAAAATCCTCTCAAGAAAACTAATAAATTATTGCATATTTATTTTGAGCTAAACACTGACCTAAGTGTTTTATAATTCCCCATTCAGTAGATATTATTTCCTCCTTTTTATACATTAAAAAACAAATAACAAACAAATGACAAACCCTGAGGCTGAGAAGAATGAAGTAATGGCTAAGTACAGAAAACAAGGAAATAGTGGATTTCAGATTCTAATCAAATTTGTTAGGCTCCAAATATCATTTCTTTTTTTTTAAGATTTTATTTATATGGTTCCAAATATCATTTTCTTTCCATTATATCACATTGCCTTTCCTGGGTTGAAAAAAAATAATTTGATGGTGGATACATAATGAAAATGATCATACTAATGAACCACTATTTTGGATTTTTTAAAAAAAGTCTAAACAACTTCTATCAGTATCTGAAAATATTAAAAAAAATTCTTTTTACTTTTTTTGGGGAGGGCAGGGCTTGAACTTCCAACCCTGAGATCAAGACCTGAACTCAGAGAGTCTGACACTTACCCAACTGAGCCACCCAGGCGCTCCAGAAAATTTCTAATGAAATAGCATGGATTTGGGTCATTCAGACCTGGGTTTGAGTGCCAGCTTTGCACTTGTTAGCTTTTTGACATTGGCTAAGTTTTTAACTTTGAGTCTATTTTCTTCATCTGTAATATGCAGACAATACCTACTTCACTGTATTGCTAGAAAGATGAAAGCAAATGTCATGTATCAACAGAGTCTTGAGCACAGATCCTCATACATGGGTGATAATCAATCATTATTAGTTCATTTTCTTTTGGTTTGACACATAGTACTGTTAAAGGGGTCTTTACAAGTTGAGGACAATAAGGGAAAATAGAAGTGAGACAGTCTGTTTTTTCATTCATGCCTTTATTCATCCAACAAGTATTTGTTGATGAGTTTAAACCTACAATTTTACTATAGATTATTTCTTTTGGTAAAGATAATTTAGGTAGAAATTCTGAACATGGGGAAAGGGATGCTTAGATTGGCAGTCCTAAAAATTGTTAGATAAATAAAGCCTAAATACTTAAACTCTTCTAACCTTTAACAGTCATGTCCTGTTTTGAATAATATTGAAATTTTATATATACTGTTACCAACTCCAAGAGTCCTATACACCTCCCTCGTTCCAGGAGGAAATACATATTCCTTTAACTCTCTGCCAAGAATCATCAATATATAAGTCTCTTTTCTGCACAGCTGCTCCAGCCATGACATTTGTTTATTTTTATTTAATATCACTTATACTACAAAATAATATGCATGATATATCATCATCCCTCAGTCTCTTATCTGTAAGTTTCTGATATACACCCAGATTGAAAATTACTAGTGTAAAATTTGACTAGTGATTAACACACAGAATAGTGAACAGTATAAGTAGAGAGAAGGAAGATGTCAAAAAAGGCTAAAACAGACAATAGCAAATTAAAGTAATCTCAAGCTATGTGGCAGAAGAAAAATGTCACTTCATAGAAAGGTCCATTGGTTAGCAAATAATCTTCTAAATTGCCTTGGAAGACTATTTTATTTTAAGTAGTAAATCTGAAATGACACAAAGAATAAAGAGATGTCTTCTTTCATAGACATTATTTGTTGAAAATCATTCAAAGTCTTTCTCACACCCACATTCTATAATATACTGCAATACCAAAAGATGAATGGCCACAGGCCAATTATTAGCATATAAAGATATGAATATAATTCAGACATTTCTAACTAATCTTGCAGTTATCTTCATAAAAATTTTCTCCCTAAAAAATGTCATCCAACAATCCATGTACTTTAAAAAAAAATATTTTATTTATTTGTTTGGCAGAGAAAGAGATAGACACAAGCAGGGAGAGTGGCAGAGGGAGGAGTAGACTCCGCACTGAGAAGGAAGTTTGATATGGAACTCCAACCCAGGACCCTGAGATCATGACCTGAGCCAAAGGCAGTTGCTTAACCAACTGAGCCACCCAGGCGTCCTAATCCATGTATTTTTGAAAAACTTCTTAGTCTAGAGATAAGAGATGCCTGTTTTCACTTACTTATAAGTTCTTGGAGTTGCATTTAGGATTTGCTGCTGAGTAACCACCAGAGGTCTGTGTTTGGGAAATGGTAACTGGAGGAAAGTGTTTTCAGGGTCTGGGGGCGCTGCAGAGAGGAAACAGTTTCAGTAAACAGGAAGAAAGAGCATGCTAGTTTACGAGAGGCCAAAGAACTCATGATAAGTAAAGCGGTGACAGGGTAAAGGTAGATTACTGTTTTTGTAAAACAGTTTTATTCTTAGGAGAGACACATGGTAGTGTCTGAGGAGAAGGAGGCAGGAGTAGAGGAAGGATTTTAGAGGGTGGCAGGGAGAGAACTCAAGCATGTCTCTGGGCTAAGGGAAAGAAGCTCCTGGAAAGGGAGACTAAAGGTACAAAAGATAAAGGGAGTCCCTGGGAAGCAAGGTCTTGAGAAGAAGGAATGAGAACAGTCTCTCAAATCCAGATTCTTTGAGTCTTTACTGTACATATTGGTTAAGTATATGTGGTATAACCACACGAAGGAATACAATGGTATGAGATGAATATATCTTTACAATATATACTAAGGTAAAGAAAAGAGAATATAAGTACACATTATATAATATATATGTTTAGAAAAGTTTGAAAATATATTCACCAACATATTAAAGTTTTTTTCAGCAGATAACAGAATTATAGATCTTTTTACTTTTGTCATTTAGAACAAGTCCTTTTTTAATTTTCCTTATAAATATATCTTAGTATAAACACACACCACATACATTATATACTCACAAAACATGTTTAACAAAAGGACAAATGACAGTTTGTTTTTGTAAAATAGCATACCTCAGCCTTGGGTGGGAAGAGGGATACTTTTCTATCTGGGATAAGAATGATCAAATTACTATAAAGTTGAAGTGTTATTTTCAGGCAGAAGAAGTTATAGGTCATTTTAAGGTAGGGGAAAAAAAAGCTGAATAAGTTCTTAACTGACAATGTCTTTGTTTTAAACATTTAGATATCAGGACACCAAAGGGAAAGTCTAAAATAAAGTTGGAGACTTACATAAAGCAGTAAAGGATAGGAATTGCACCTGCAAAGCAAAAGAGACATGTTGGGATCAGTAGATGTCTACTGAGCAGCACCGAGGTGGACCATCATCGGCTTGATTATGGGATTTTCTCACACAGTGCTTAGTAATCATGAACAAGAGAAGGAAAGGCATGGTTGCTTTAGGGCTGAGGTTTGAAAGTCAAATGTAGTCAACTCTCAAATGAATGATGAATGCAAATCAGAAAGGATAGAAAAGTAAGAGAAGCAAGGAATATGCTGAGTCTGGAAGAACAGGAGGGGGTAAAAGGATTGAGATCATGACAAAGTCAAAGTACAGATGCATGCAGAACAGAGGATGGAAGAGGGACTAGCAGGTTGTGGACACTGGGATTTCTGGGCTCAAGATTTGGGATGAAGTGGTACTCACTGATAGTCATGTGAGTATAGTAAAGGTTACGTGAAGGCATTAAAATGTTGATCAAGTCAGAGTACTTTGTGGCTGATAGTGAAGTCTCCTTGGAAGATAGAAATAAAAAGAGAGAAGATAAAATGGTCAAAAATATTCAGTGAAAGTGAGAAAAGAAAGATAAAGTAGGGGTAGAGATAAGAAAGGGGTAGAATATGAAGCAATATAGTAGTTAAAAGAGTTACAAGTAGAGGCACAAGATGTACCAAATTCTAAGAAGGAAAAAGTGCCTCACTTGTTTAAGAAACCAAAATGAATCCAGAAGAGCTGTAGATTAGGTAAGTAAGGGAGATGAGATTAGAGAGGGTAGCAGAGCTCAGATACTGGGGGTGTAAGATTTGTGGGTCATGAAGATTTAAAGCAGGAGAGTAATACAGTCTGATTTAGTTGAAGATTATACTAGTTGCTGTTTAGAAACATTGGAAAGAGCCAAAGGTGGGGACAAAAAGACCAGTTGAAACAGCCCAGGTCAGAAACGGATGGTGGCAGGATAGGCTGGTAGCAATAAGGGTGGCATGAATTGAGACATGATGTGGAGGTGGAACTGACAAGATTTATCGATGGTTGGAATTTTCATGGAAAGAAAAGAATCAAAGATGTTGCCTACCTGGGCAGAGATGTCCTATATGAAATGCAAAGACTGTGATATTGGTGGGGAAACTAGTTGACAAGAGGTAAATCAAGTTGTAAGATTGATAGATCTATTGGTATCTTTGGAGGGGCAGAAAAAAATACTGAGGTCTTGAGAAAGAGTAATGGTAATTGCTAGCACTCAGGGATTGCATTCTGCATGTCAGACACTGTGTAGAACTTACAACACCCTTTTTAAGGATCGTTATGGTGCTGCCAAGAGGGCACCTGGGTGGCTTGGTCAGTTAAGTGTCTGCCTTTGGCTCAGGTCATGATCCCAGAGTCCTGGGATCAAGCCCTGCATCGGGCTCCCTACTGAGCGGGGAACCTACTTCTCCTTCTCCCTCTACCCCTCCCCTCTCTCATATAGATAAATAAGATGTTTTTTTAAAAAGATACAGGCAAGAAAATAATGATGATAACTGCATGGATATTAGGAATAAGTGCCAGATACAGTTATTTCCTTGGTCTCCACAACAACTCTTTGAGAGTACATGCATACACTTTCTGAATGCCAGAACTAGGGGGAGGGGCTTTCCTGGAAAAACCAGGTTTTTGTAATAAAGAATGACATGGTAAATGTGATATTTTGCCATGACTAATTCAAGGACAGTGTGCATGCCAAATCAAAAATAGGCTTAGTGGAATGAGTCAGAAAGCAAGGAGAGTAACTTGGGATCAAATAAAATATTAGAACTATGAATTCTGAAGATCTGATTTAGGACGTTGTCAATGACACTCAACTACAAAACTGCCAAGTAACATCTCTCTTGGGCCCTGCAGCCATATTTAACTGAAATGTCATCAGAGGCTAACACTTTTCAACAGCTCCCGACATTGTTTCTCAACTACTTGACGGTATTTTTCCAAAGTAAGTTGGTAACAATGGACCCCTCTCTTGTACCCTATTATGCCATTTATTTCCAACAATATTTCTTTTTGTGTTTTTTGAAAACTTCTAGAACACTTTGAGTATGAAAATTAAGAAAGAAATAGAGAAGCTCATGAAGAACTCTTTTACCATAGCAAGGTATCTGAGAGTCATCCTTGATTCCTGCCTGCTAATCTGTCCTTATATTTTATTAAACATCATGTCTTGTTGATTCTACCCCTAAGATATCCTCAAATCCATCCAGCTCTTCTCAACATCTACCATCACTGCCCGAGCTTAGAACTTCATTAGTTCTTCTTGCTCTTCTGGATTCCAGCACTAACTCACTTCATTCTACCTCATGGTCAAATATGCTCAAAATAACAGATCTCAAACACAAATAGCTATGAAGGCAGACAAGATATATACAAAGGTATAAGTGGACCTAGGAGAGGTACAACAAAAGAACAAGACTGTGGTTAAATGACAAGTGGTCTCTGCATGGGTAATAAAATAAGGAGAAGTGAAGATTGAGCATATATATCTTATCTAAAGGAAAAAAAGATACTATTTAGCTCTTATCAATGGTTGTCATTCTAGAATGGGGATCTAAATTTGGAATATTGTTCTCCCCTTCTTACTGAAATCAGAAATCAAATTCTCTTAAGTAAAATATCATTTTCCAATGTTGGAGAATTATTAAATGGAAATACATGTACATGGGCTCTTGGTCAGTTATGTTCCCTGTAGCTGGAAGTTTGTGAGGCATATTCCACTGGTGTCACAAGTCAACATAGTAACTAAAGAAAATATATTCACAAACCACAGATATGATCCTAAGGTGATCGTTTTTGTTGTTGATGTTGTTGTTGTTGTTGTTGTTGTTGTTGTTGTTGTTTAAGCTGCTCACAGAATTCTTCTGTGTAGCCTTATATACACCTCGGCAGCATATAAAGAAAAATGCCTGCAAGTAGGTCCTCACTTTTCCCTTCATCCTCCTCTGTATTACTCTGTGGTGGGGTCACAACTTTATTATTACACACAGCATACTTTATTGTACTTTTTACATGTTTATCTTCCCTATTCTACTGTGAGCATCCATGCAAAGTATTAAACTGAGTTATTCATCTCCTCTGCCAGAATCTTGTAGCACCTATATGTGAAAAAATTGAATAAATTTTTTTTAAAGATTTCTTTCTTTTTTTTTTCAATTTTTATTTTTTTATTTGACACAGAGAGAGATCACAAGTAAGCAGAGAGGCAGACAGAGAGAGAGGAGGAAGCAGGCTCTCCACTGAGCAGAGAGCCCAATGAGGGCCTTGATCTCAGGACCCTGACATCGTGACCTGAGCCAAAAGCAGAGGCTTTAACCCACTGAGCCACCCAGGTACCCAAATGAATATATTTTTGCATGAACTAAACTGACCTGCTTCCTCTGCCTAGAATACTTCTTCTCTTCTTCTCTTGTTGAATTACCATTCAAACCCCAAAATTCATCTCAAATACCATTTCATATTTTCTCCAATTGCTTCAGGGAGCTATGATTGCCGTTTCCTCTGTGATTCCACATGACTTCATTCATAATGTGAGTAAGACCATAAAGTTATTTATATATGTGTCTCTCTTCCTTTAGATTCTTAGCATTTAGAGGACAGGGACCACACGATATTTGCATCTATATTTCTAGCTCTCCATCCAATTCCTAGTGATGGCAACTACTCAATAAATGTTTACTGAGCTAAACTGAATGGAAGAATACTTGAAATATTTTGTATGAATAAGCTAATAAGGACAGGTCAGGTAAATGGAGTTATTTGATTTTAATGTAAGAGGTCTAAAGGTTAAAGCACCTAATTCTGCATTTGTTTAGTTGAGTACCTACAATGTGCTCAGCACAGTATCAAATTGTGCTAATAAAACACCAAAAAGATTAATGATCCTTATTTTCAAGGAGCTTATAATCTAGTTGGGGAGATTTTCCATATACACAAGAACAGTGTGGATGTGGTACAATCTTTCAAATTCATCTTGGGCTCTTCTCTTCCTTGATATTGTCAACAATAATGTGCCAAGTTCTGTTGATTCTATGTCTTGAGTACCTCTAATTTCACCCATTTATTTATATCTCCAGTGCATCTATCTTGGGTAATTTCATTTCCTATTTTCCAGGATATTGCAAAATGCCATGAATGATTACTTCTACAGCACTTCTTTTGATTTATTGTATTTCAAAAGTGCAATTTTCCCATTTTCTCTGCAATCAACATTTTGCATCTTCTACTTCTTTCTATTCCAAATCTTTGAAAACCAAGAACTGTTGACTCAAACAATCTTTTCTTTTCAGTCTTTACAGAACCAAGAGGATTTTTAAAAAAATACTTATTTCTAGGGTTTGTTCTCTTTTTTACATACTTATATATGTATTTTTTTTTTTATTGCTAGTGTTACCTGGCAGTATTAATAAGTACTCACTTGCTACCACCGTATAACTCTCCTTTGAAATGGTAACTTAGAAATAATCAACTCTGACTCTGGCCAAACATGCCCTCAACCCATACCCCTACCTCTACTTCTATCTCTACCAATCTGACTAGGCCAAGAGGGATGGAAATAAATGGTTGCTACTCTCTATTAGGCATCACTGTCTTGGAATGGATTAAGAAAACAAGCTCCAGAATCATTCCTGATGTGTGTAGATCCTAATTCCACCACATATTGGCTATAATCCTGAACAATTCTCTAAAGATATTATCTCAAAAATATTTTTGTAATAATAAAATATTATTTTCATTTTTGATTAGGTTTACCTTTTCACTGATGGTGCAAAAGCAATGGTGGGTAAAACTCTTGGTGCCTTAGCACAAATTAAGGCAATGGTACCAAAGTCTATTAGTAATCATTGAATTCTTTATTAACCGTACACTCACAGTGAAAAAGAAGTCAGTTTTATTTAAGAATATCTTTTATGAAACTGTACAAATTATTCTTATTACTTTAATTATTTTAGGTAATTTAATTATTAATTTTTAAAAATCTTGAATTTTGAGTCCATAAGGTTGAAATATTCTACAAGATTAAATGAGAGGCATACCTATTGCACTCTGCTGTATATGGTATATAGTTTTCTCAGGAAAAAAGAGATTGTGTAATCATTTAGGTTGTAGGCTAAACTGACCATATTTTCATTGAATATCATGTTAACTTGAAAAAATAACTAACATATAAGATATGATTATTAGTCTTTGGTATTTGGAAAAAAAATTTTTTGAAAACTAATAAAGTGAACTTGCTTTTTTCAAGGAAACATCTAAAGGCATTTGCTGTCAATAGTAAAACTTGAGGTTTCAGGCAAATGTTAGAATTTGGAAACCCTTCATCTGCTATCATGAGCATGACAACCTTCTAAGACTTAAAGACTTTCTGATAAGATGGGTGGTAATATTAACAAATAGGATTTTTTGATATTACATGATGAAATATGTCAACATTTGAGGGTCTGTATAAATATTTTCCAATTAACTAATATATGACATTATAAATCCACATATGTGGTAAAAGGTCCATTTTAATTAAGGGTCCATTTAAAGTATAAGATAGATGCATAAATTTTAGTGTAAGATAGTACAAAAAGTTCATTGAAATGGTTTCAGATTTAACATTGCAATTAATCTTTAAAAAATTACCATCTAGTATAGTGTCAAAGGAGAATATCTGCAATTTACCTGAAAAGTCTATAAAAACAATTCCCCCTTTTCCATTCATATATCTGTGAAAAAAATATTTTCTTCATTACTTCAACTAAAAAGACATGCATAATAGATTAAGTACAGATAAAGATAAAAGAGTCTAGATAATAGATTAAGCCAGACATAAAAGAAATTCAAAAAATGTAAAATAATGCTAATCTTCTTGCTAATCCTTTTGGCTTTGATAAACATAGTTTTTTTTTAAAGCTACTTATGCTTACATGTAATAGATTTATTATTGCTACTTGTAAATTACTTAATATTTTTAAATTCTCAGTCTTAATTTCTAATCTAAAACATATTAATAGATAAAATGAATATAAATAATATAGAAATCATCATAATCTCATGAAACAAACTGACGTTTGCTGGAGGGGAGGAGGGTGGAGGGGACAGAGTGGATGGGTGATGGACATTCGGGGGGTATGTGCTATGGTGAGTGCTGTAAATTGTGTAAGACTGATGAATTACAGACCTATACCCCTGAAAC
>PITA01005398.1:34754-45703 GCA_004023965.1 Spilogale gracilis
AAAAAAAAAAAAAAAAAAAAAGAACTGCTGTTGTACCAGCACCTGGGTGGCTCAGTTGTTAAGTATCTGCCTTTGGCTCAGGTCATGATCCCAGAGTCCTGGGATCGAGCCCTGCATTGGGTTCCCTGTTCTGCGGGAAGCCTGCTTCTCCCTTTCTCACTTTCCCTGCTTGTGGTCCCTCTCTAGCTGTGTTTCTGTCAAATAAATAAATAAAATCTTAAAAAAAAAAAAGAACTGCTGTTATAAAAAGTATGAGATTATTCTCGTAAAGAACTTAACATGGTACACTATAAGGGCTCCAAAATTGCCAATAAGCCTATTATACACTGAGTGCTCAGTGTTTGCCAGTATAAACAGTTTCTTAAAACCACCCTGGATTCTCATCTGTGAAAGAAGACTCAAAAAGAAGTCAGCATTGCTATGAAAATCACTCAAAACAGAGTCAAAAGGACATTGAGGAAGTATGGCCCATGCAAGTCTCCTCTTTCAGTTTTCAAACACCATAAGCATTTGACTTTTGTCAGTTGCAACTGGACAACCTCCTGAAACACATCCTTCTACTGTGGACTGAAACAGACATCATGAAAATTCTGTTTGCTAAATAACTGATCATGCATTAGATAGTCAGTTTAAATTCCACCAGCACCAATCATAATATTTTGGTTATTTCATAGCCTCTTTTCCTTGTTGGACACATACATTTTTCTTAGTATAAAAAAGTACCTAAGGATCTGAGAGGAAGCCGACTGCTCAAGGAGGGGTGGGAATAGGTGGGTCCATCATCACTTAATACTTATCAAATTAATAATATTATTTACTACCACAGGACATAATATAAAGGACCAACTCCTGAAGTGGAAGGATTTTCAAAATGATGTGCTTTTCTGAAGCTGCCCTGAGTTTATAAAAGCCTGCATTAGGCTACTTGTTTGAAATCGGGGGCACAAGCTCTCTGATGCTTGGTGTTATTTCCTATCTTTACACCAAGCATGTCATTAGTCAAAGGCTTCTTAAAGCTATGCTGAGGTCATAGCAAGAATTTTTATTCCATTTGACATATGTATGGACAATTGGCAGTGATAAAGATTTCAGAGCCATTTTAAATTTTATTTTTAGGCAATGTTATTTTGTTATTTGCAGAATCTGTGTCTTACTTAAAAAAAAAAAAATCATGTATAAATTTCGGAGCATGTGGAGATAAGCATTCCTTTGAGTCAGGAGGCCAGAGTTCTCCCAGCCTACATTGTCCTTTATCTCAAAGTCTGTTCATCAGTATCCAAACAACCATAACTTCATAGTGCTGCCCATGCAACCTAGACTCAGGAAACAAATATTTTCTTGGAGCAAATGGATTCACAGGTATATGTTGGGGGGGCGGTGCAGGTAGGGAAAGGCAGGCTGTGTGTACTCCATTGTCCTTGGGGTACTTCAGCTTTTTGTGCAACATTGAGGACTTGGGTTAGTATCTAAATACCATAGTTTTGTAGGGAGTAAAATAATTTCAAGTCTCATGAATACTTGTTTCCTCTTGACTTTCTGTTTTTCTTTCCTTCTCCCTCACTAGGCTTCAGCCATCAAGTCTCCCTTTATGATCCTCCCACCATAAAGTTTCAAAGTCAATTTCATTTCTTCCTTGGGGGTTTTTTGTTGGCTTTCATATTTCCCTCCATGATTTTTACATCTTTGTTATGCAGAAGTCAGCTCATGTGTTACTACCTCAAAGGAGTCTGCCTTGACCACTAATAAACTCCTCCCCACCTCCACTCTAGAGCATTGCCCATCTATCATCCTATTCTTTTTATGTCATTTGTCACCATCTGAATTTATTTTGTTTGCTTATTTATTGTCTGACTCTCTCACTAGAGTGTAAGCTCCAGAAGGCAGGGATTCTTCTGTTGTGTTCACCCCTATCCCGTATTCTCAGTTCCTAGAACAGGGCCAGGCACATACCTAAGCATTCAGTAGATATGTGTTTAAGTAATGAGTAACTCAGAGAGGGGAGCAAGATGGCAGAGGAGTAGGAGACCTAGATATCAAAAGGGCCCAGGAGTTCAGTTGGATGATTATCAAACTAGTTGTAACACTTATAGACTCAACAGGAGATTTAAGAGAAAAAGAGTGGCAATTCTAGGCACAGAAAAGTGACTACTTACTGAAAGGTAGGACACACAGAGAAGTGAATTGGTGGTGACATTTGGGAAGACAGGCCAGGAGCCAGCAGTAGAGCAGCAGAGCACAAAATCGGAACTTTGAGAAGTATGCTCCACTGAGGGACAAAGCCCCAGAGGCTAAGCGGGGGGTGGAGCACTCACAGGGATGGTGTGGTCTCAGGACTCGTGGCATCACAGAAGGACCCATCGGGTCACAGAAGGACCCGAGGTACCTGAGCATGGCAGAGCTCCCAGATAGCTGAGCAGGGAAGCTGGGTGCAGGGAGAGAGCTGATGAATGAGTTCTCAGCTCAGGGTTACCTTTAACTGTGATCCAAGGCACAGTCAAGCCACTGCTTTTTGAGCAGGGACCCCACAAGTGGCAGATCCGGGGAGACACCCTCCTACCTCCACCAGGAGGGGCGGTATAGAGGCATGTTGCAGGAATCTGCTGGGTTTGGAGACTCCAAACCAGGCTGAGTACCAGAGATAGA
Organism: Spilogale gracilis; assembly: GCA_004023965.1. NCBI lineage: Eukaryota > Metazoa > Chordata > Mammalia > Carnivora > Mephitidae > Spilogale > Spilogale gracilis. The sequence continues at coordinate 37,398 of PITA01005398.1, forward strand.
AATGCTCCATCACAGGATGGGTGAGCATGGAGTGTGGTGGGAGACCAGGGAAACAAGCATGACTGACTGCTTTTCTCTGAGGGCGCACTAAGCAATGGGGCCCAAGCTCTCTGCTCCTCCAGGTTGGAGACCAGGGGCTGCCATATTCATTCCCATTCTCCAAAGCTGTACAGAAAGTGTTCAGGGAACAAAATCCCTAGAGCAAACCTGAGCAGATTGCTTAGCCTGACCCCTGGCAGGGGTGGGACAGTTCCGCCTTGGGGCAAAGACATTTGAGAATCATTGCAACAGGCCCCTCCCATAGAAGATCAGCGAGAATATCCACCCAAGACAAAGTTCACTGATCAATGAGGACTGTGGAACTTTAGAGCTAGGGTAATGCATCAGGTAGAATTCAAGGCTTTCCCTCCATGATTCTTTAGTCTTTCAAAGTTAATTTTTTTAATTTTATTTTTTCGTATTCTATTTTTAAATTTTTTTCTTTCCTATTTTAACATTTTTAAAACTATTTTATCAATATCTTTTAACATTTTTTTTCAATTTTCATTGTTTTAGTCATATTCTATCTCTTCATTGTATTAAAGCGCTTTTTTGTATACATATAGGTTTTTATTTCTTTAAAACTTTGGGATACAGGTTCTTCTAATAGATAAAAATATACCTTAAATCTAGTGGATGGCTTTGTTCTAGTCTCCAGCCTCATCATATTATTTCCTTTTTTTTCAATCAACTTCTTATCTTACCAATTACTTTTTTAGAATCTTTTTAAAAAATTTTCATCTTTACAGTAATATTCCATCCTTTCATTGTACATATTGTCATTTCTGTATATGTATAAGTTTTTTTTTTCTTTGAAATTTTGGAAGGCAGTTTCTTCTAACAGACCAAAATATACCCCAAATCAAGTGTATGGCTCTGTTCTATTCACCAGCCTAATCATATATAGAAAGACAGACAAATACATATAGATAAATATAGATAGACCTATAGATTTTCTTTTCCTTGCTTCTCCCCCCAGTTTTGGGTCTCTTCCGATTTGGTTAGTGTATATTTCTCTGGGGTCATTGCTACCCTTTTAGTATTTTGTTCTCTCATTCATCTATTCTTATCTGGGTAAAATGACAAGGTGGAAAAACTCACCTCAAAAAAAAAAGAACAAGAGACACTACCAACAGCTAGGGACCTAATCAATAGGGACATTAGTAATATATCAGAACTAGAGTTCAGAATGATAATAATCGAGGTGTTAGCTGGGTTGAAAAAAAGCATGGAAGATATTCGAGACTCCCTTTCTGGAGAAATAAAAGAACTAAAATATAACCAAGTTGAAGTCAATAAAGCTATTAATGAGGTGCAATAAAAAATGGAGGCTCTTACTGCTAGGATAAATGAGGCAGAAGAGAGAATTAGTGATCTAGAAGACCAAATGATGGGAAATAAAGAAGCTGAGATAAAGATAGACAAACAACTACTGGACCACGAGGGGAGAATTTGAGAGATAAGTGATAACATAAGACAAAACAATATTAGAATTGGGATACCAGAAGAAGAAGAAAGAGAGAAGGAGCAGAAGGTATATTGGAGCAAATTATAACAGAGAATCTCCCCAATTTGGTGATAAGTACAAGCATCAAAATCCAGGAGGCACAGAGAACCCCCCTCAAAATCAATAAAAATAGGTCCACACCCCATCATCTAATAGTAAAACTTACAGGTCTCAGTGACTAAGAGAAAATCCTGAAAGCAGCTTGGGAGAAGAGGTCTGTAACCTACAATGGCAGAAATATTAGGTTGGCAGCAGACCTATCCACAGAGACCTGGCAGGCTTGGCCAGGACTGGCATAATATATTCAGAGCACTAAATGAGAAAAATATGCAGCCAAGAATACTATATCCAGCTAGGCTATCAGTGAAAATAGAAGGAGGAATACAAATATTCCAGAACAAACAAAAACTAAAAGAATTTGCAAACACCAAACCAGTCCTACAGGAAATATTCAAAGGGATCCTCTAAGCAAAGAGAGAGCCTAAAAGTAACAGACCAGAAAGGAACAGAGACAGTATACAGTAATAGTCACCTTACAGGTAATACAATGGCACTAAATTCTTATCTTGCAATAGTTACTCTGAATGTAAGTGGGCTAAATGCCCCAATCAAAAGACAGAGGGTATCAGAATGGATAAAACAAAAACGACCCATCGATATGCTGTCTCCAAGAAGCTCATTTCAGACCCAAAGACACCTCTATATTAAAATGAGGGGGTGGAAAACAATTTACCATGCAAATGGGCAGCAAAAGAGAGCTGAGGCAGCAATCCTTATATCAGACAAATTAGATTTTAAGCCAAAGACTATAGTAAGAGATGAAGAAAGACACTATGTCATACTTACAGGGTCTGTCCAACAAGAAGATCTAACAATTTAAAATATGTATGCCCCTAACATGGGAGCAGCTATATAAACCAGTTAATAACTAAATCAAAGAAACACATCAACAATAATACAATAATAGTAGGGAACTTACAGGGTCTGTCCAACAAGAAGATCTAACAATTTAAAATATGTATGCCCCTAACATGGGAGCAGCTATATAAACCAATTAATAACTGAATCAAAGAAACACATCAACAATAATACAATAATAGTAGGGAACTTTAATACCTCCCTCACTGAAATGGGCATATCATCTAAGCAAAATATCAGCAAGGATATAAAGGCTTTAAATGACACACTGGATCAGATGGATGTCACAGATATATTCAGAACATTCTATCCCAAAGCAACAGAATATACATTCTTCTCTAGTGCACATGGAAAATTCTCCAGAACAGATCACATCCTGGGTCACAAATCAGGTCTCAACTGGTACCAAAAGATTGGGATCATTCCCTGCATATTTTCAGACCACAATGCTTTGAAACTAGAACTTAACCACAAGAGGGAAGTTGGAAAGAACTCAAATGCATGGAGGCTAAAGAGTATCCTACTAAAGAATAAATGGGTTAGCAAAGAAATTAAAGAAGAATTTAAAAAATTCATGGAAACAAATGAAAATGAGAACACAAATGTTCAAAATCTTTGGGACACATCAAAGGCAGTCCTGAAAAGAAAGGTCTCAAGTACACAGTCTAACCCTACACCTAAAGGAGCTGGAGAAAGAAGAGCAGAAGAAAAAAAAAAGAAAGAAAAAGGAAAAGAAAAGAAAAGAAAAGAAAAGAAAAGCTTAAACCTAGCAGAAGAGAAATAATAAAGATCAGAGCAGAAATCAGTGAAATAGAAACCAAAAGAATAGTAGAACAAATCAATGAAACTAGGAGCTATTTTTTGAAAGAATTAACAAGGTTGATAAACCCCTGCCCAGACTTATAAAAAAGAAAAGAGAAAGGACCCAAATTAATAAAAGCAACCAACACCAAAAAAAAAAAATAGAAACAATTATAATAACATATTATGAGCAGCTACACACCAGCTAATTTGACAATCTGGAAGACCATTCCTACAGACATATAAACTACCAAAACTGAACCAGGAAGAAATAGAGTCTCCCAACAGACCCATAACCAGTAAGGAGATTGAAGCAGTCATCAATAATCTCCCAATAATACATTTAAATAAGAATTAATACCTATTCTCCTGAAAATGTTTGGAAAAAAAAGAAAGATATAGAAGAAAAACTTCCAAACTCATTTTATTTTATGAGGCCAGCCTTACCTTGATCCCCAAACCAGACAAAGACCCCAGCAAAAAGAAGAATTACAGACCAATATCCTTGATGAACATGGATGCAAAAATTCTCACCAAAATACTAGCCAGGTATTTTAATGTACATTAAAAGGATTATTCACCACGACCAATTGGAATTTATTCCTGGGCTGCAAGGTTGGTTCAGCATTTGCAAATCAATTAATGTGATACAGTACATTAATAAAAGAAAGATAAAGAACCATATGATCCTCTCAACAGATGCTGAAAAAGCATCTGATCAAAACTCTTCACAGTATAGGAATAGAGGGTACATACCACAATGTCATAAAAGTCATCTATGAAAAATCCACAACAAATATCATTCTCAATGGGGAAAAACTGAGTGCTTTCCCCTAAAGTCAGGAACTGTCAGGGCTGTCCACTATCACCACTGTTATTCAAGATAGTATTAGAAGTCCTAGCCTCAGCAATCAGACAACAGAAAGAAATAAAAGGCATTCGAAATGTGAAAGAAGTCAAATTCTCACTCTTTGCAGATGATATGATATTTTATGTGGAAAACCCAGAAGACTCCACTCCAAAACTCTTAAAACTCAGATAGGAATTCAGTAAAGTGTCAGGATACAAAATCAGTTGCATTTCTATACAACAAGAGCAAGACAGAAGAAAGAGAAATTATGAGGTTGATCCTATTTACAGCTTCATCCAAAACCATTAGATACCTAGGAATAAACCTAACCAAAGAAGCAAAGAATCTGTACTCAGAAACCATAAAGTACTCATGAAAGAAATTGAGGAAGACACAAAGAAATGGAAAAACATTCCATGCTCATGGATTGGAAGAATAAATATTGTGAAAATGTCTATGCTACATAGTGCAATCTATACATTTAATGCAATCCTTATCAAAATACCATCAATGTTTTTCAAAGAAATGGAACAAATAATTCTAAAATTTATATGGAACCAGAAGAGACCCCGAATAGCCAGAGGAATGTTGTAAAAGAAAACCAAAGTTGGTGGCATCATAATTCCAGACTTCAAGCTCTATTACATCAAGACAGTATGGTACTGGCACAAAAACAGACACATATCAATGGAACAGAATAGAGAGCCGAGAAATGGATCCAGAACTCTATGGTCAACTCATCTTCGACAAAGCAGAAAAGAATGTCCAATGGAAAAGACAGTCTTTTCAACAAAGGTGTTGGGAAAATTGGACAGTCACATGCAGAAGAACGAATTGGTATCATTTCCTTACACCACACACAAAAATAGACTCAAAATGGATGAAAGACCTCAATGTGAGACAGGAATCCATCAAAATCCTTGAGGAGAACACAGGCAGCAACCTCTTTGACCTCAGCTGCAGCAATTTCTTCCTAGAAACATCGCCAAAGGCAAGGGATACATGGGAAAAAATTGGGACTTCATCAAGATCAAAAGCTTTTGCAGAGCAAAAGAAACAGTCACCAAAACCAAAAGACAACTGACAGAATGGGAGAAGATATTTGCAAATGACATATCAGACCAAGAGCTAGTATCCAAAATCTATAAAGAACTCCTCAAACTCAACATCCAAAGAACAAATAATTCAATCAAGAAATGGACAGAAGACATGAACAGACATTTCTCCTAAGAAGACATCCATGGTATACATGCCCTCAATACCCACCACCAGGCTTGCCCATCCCCCAACCCCCTCCCCTCCAAGACCCTCAGTTTGTTTCTGAGTCCAGAGTCTCTTAGGTTTCGTCTCCATCCCCTATTTACTCCACTTCCCATTTCCTTTTCTTCTCTTATTGTCTTCTATATTACTTGTTATGCTCCACAACTAAGTGAAACTATATGCTACTTGACTTTTTCTGTTTGGCTTATTTCACTCAGCATAATCTCTTCCAATCCAGTCCATGTTGCTACAAAAGTTGGGTATTCATCCTTTCTGACGGAGGCATAGTATTCCACTGTATATATGTACCACATCTTCTTTATCCATTCATCTGTTGAAGGGAATCTTGGCTCTTTCCACAGTTTGGTGATTGTGGCCATTGCTGCAATGAACATTGGGGTACATATGGCCCTTTTTTCACTATAGAAGACATCCAAATGGCTGATGGACACATGAAAGGTGCTCAACATCCCTCAGCATCAGGGAAATACATCAGTGAGAATGGCTAAAATTAACAAGCCAGGAAACAACAGATGTTGGCAGGGATATGGGGAAAAGGGAACCCTCCTATGCTGTTTGTGGGAATGCAAGTTGGTGTAGCTACTCTGGAAAACAGTATGGAGATTCCTCAAAAAGCTGAAAATAGAGCTACCCTAGGACCTAGCAATTGCACTACTGGGTATTTACCCTAAAGATACAGATGTAGTGCTCTGAAGGGGAACATGCACCCAAAAGTTTACAGCAGCAATGTCCACAATAGCTAAAGTATGGAAAGAACTTAGATGTCCATCAAATGATGAATGGAAAGTATGGAAAGAACCTAGATGTCCATCAACAGATGAATGGATAAAGAAGTGGTATATCTATATCTATCTATCTATATCTATCTATCTATCTATCTATCTATCTATCTATCTATCTATCTACTATGCAGCCATCAAAAAGAATGAAATCCTGCCATTTGCAATGACATGGATGGAACTGGAAGGTATTATGCTGAGCGAAATAAGTCAATCAAAGAAATACAATTATTATATTATCTCTCTGATATGAGGAATCTGAGAGTCAGGGCAGGGTGTCGTGGAAGGTAGGGAGGGAAAAAAATGAAACAAGATGGACCGGAGAGGGAAACAAACCATAAGAGACTCTTCATCTCAGGGAACAAACTGAGGGTTGCTGGGAAGGGTTGATGGGGAGTGACAGGGTTGTTGGGTTATGGAAATGGAAAAAAAAATGAGTATCTCGATCAATCAGACATTGTAATACAGTGGAAAAAGTACAAATTTTGGGGCTGACAGACCTGTTTGATTCCTGACTTTACTTACTAACTGGGCAATCTTGGGCTGTTTCCTTAATTCCTCTGGGTTTTAATTTTTTCATTTCAAAACAGTGACAGACTGTTTGCAACGAATGTTTTCCTGTGTAAAAGCATCCAATATTGTTTGACATTTAAAAAGTGCTCAATAAAAATTATGTCCCTCCCCCACCCAGCCTGGATAATTGTTACCTGCATGACAATACTTAAGTCCCTGATACCACAGAATTTACCATCTTGTGGGGGAAGCAGGAGATATACATGTAAAATGATATTATTGAATGTCAGTATATTAAGTACCAAAGGAATACCAGAGATAGAAAAGAAACTTCCATTGGCTCCCTCCCTCCTAGAGAATAAAGGCCAACTTCATTTAGCATAACACATTTATGGTGCTTCACAATGGGACTCAACCTTGTTTCTCAACCCTCATTTTCCAGTGGTGTCTTCCAGCTAGAAGCCACCCTACTCAACTCCCCTGTATGTATATGGGCCTGAGAAATCTAGAAGCTTTGCTTGCTGGCTCTCTCACTCTTTAATTTGAATTCTGTTGGCCCAGGGCCTAGAGTAATTGTCACCTGTTCTGGGAAGTGATCTCACATCAACTCAGTTCTCACAATTAGAAGCAACTGTTCCCACTTCTAAGGTCCCAGAGCAGGTAGTTATACCTCTTCTCAAGCAACTTTCCACTCCCTACTTTGTGTTTGGAATGTATGTGTATTTGTTTTATCTCTTAGCTTCACCTTCATGTACCTGAGGTCAGCAGTTGTTTTTGGTTTACCTTTGTCATCTCACATCATAGACGTCCCCAAAATAGTTAGAGATAGTGAGATGAATGAATGCTGGATTTAAAATGAAGAAAAAGTAACTAAGTGGGAGACTACATTTTCTACTGGGAACTTTCAGTTTAAGACTGTATTCTTCCATTTATATTATGTCCATTTTACAGTGTTACCGATTAGAGATGGCAAATCGTTTTTAAATCTTGTTCCAATCCCAATGGACTGTGAAGTCTTCCTAGAGCACTATGTTGAGAAAGCTCTTAAGGGATGCTCATGCTGGAAATTCCCTGCCACACAATTATGCATGGTGCACTCACGTAAAACAAAAGCTAGGCACTCCTAGCTTTTGAATAATGTTCAACCTTCTTTGCATGACCCACAAAAGCCCTTTGTGATCTGCCCTTGCTTCCTTCTTTTCTCATCTCCCTCCATTCCTCCTCTCTCCCTCTTCTTATAGTCTCCTGAATACAACCATGTCATTTTCATTTCCATGCCTTCCCACACTCCCATCCCTGGTTGCCATTCATCTAAACTCAGCTCAAACATCATCTATCCTACAAAGCTTGAGTGGCTCACCAGTTAGGTTTAGGTGGTAGGCTTTTCCTGTGGTGCCAGGACACATTATCCTTGCTTCTGCTGCCACAGTTGTAATACTGCATCACAAACACTGGGCTCATAGGGAATGAACTGCATTAATTTTACTTAGGAGCACATGGTAAATATGCAATAAGTATTTGTTGAATAAAGGAGGGAATGAGAGGTTTATTTTTATTGATTATTACTGTGTTAAACACTTTATGGGCTTTATCTTAGTTATTCCTTAAAATAGTCATT